>BLSH010394297.1:826194-839641 GCA_018402905.1 Glandirana rugosa
ATAAAAAAAAAAAAAAAAAAAAAAAAAAAAATAAGTATACCAATGGCTGTGTGAGGCCGGTCAAAATGTCTATTCTGCACAAGATTCAGACAAGTCTTGTGGGATCCATGCCTGGTTCATTTTAATAAACTTTAGCTTGTCCACGTTGGCTGTGGATAGGCAGCTACACTTGTCTGTGATAACGCCCCCTGCCATGCTAAACACACGTTCAGACAATACACTGGCTGCAGGGCAGGCCAGCACCTCCAAGGCATAAAGGGCAAGCTCAGGCCATGTGCCCAATTTGGAGACCCAGAAGTTGAATGGGGCATACCCATCAGTCAGTATATGTAGGCGTGTGCACACATACTGTTCCACCATGTTGCTGAAATGCTGCCTCCTGCTAAGACGTTGCCTATCAGCTGGTGGTGCTGTTTGTTGTGGCGGGCTGCTGACAAAGCTTTTTCACATTTCGGCCATGCTAACCCTGTCTTCTGAGGTGCTGGTGGTGCCACAGCTGCGTTGGTGACCTCTTCCTCCTCCTCTGCCTTCGCCTTGTGCTTCCACTGAGCCCCCGGTGTCATTTGGGAATGCCCTCAGCAGCACGTCTACCAGCGTGCGCTTGTAGTCACGCATCTTCCGATCACGTTTCAATGAGGGAATTAAGGACGGCGCGTTGTACTTGTAACAGGGATTCAGCAGGGTGGCCACCCAGTAATCAGCACAAGTTAAAATGTGGGCAACTTGGCTGTCGTTGAGCAGGCACTGCAGCATGTAGTCGCTCATGTGTGCCAGGCAGCCCAGAGGCAAAGACAAGCTGTCCCCTGTGGGAGGTGTATAATCTGTGTCCTCCATATCCCCCCAGCCATGCTTCAGTGATGCCCACAAGCTGCGTTGGGTGCCACCCTGCTGTGAACATGGTTCCTCCTCCTCCTCATCATCATCCTCGTCCTCCTCATCCTCCAGAACTGTGCCCTGGCTTGAATTTTTTTCCTGGCCTATGCTGGTGCAGGAACCCACCCTCCAAGCCACTTGTGAATGACTGGCCTGATAAACGTGGAAATGACCCCTCTTCCTTCTCCTCTTCCTCCTGTTCCACATCCTCTTCCATCATCGCCCAAAGTGTCTTTTCAAGGAGGCATAGAAGTGGGATAGTAACGCTGAGAACAGCGTCATCGGCACGGGCCATGCTGGTGGAGTACTCGAAACACCGCAATATGGAACACAGGTCTTGCATGGAGGTCCACTCGTTGGTGGTGAAGTGGTGCTGTTCCGCAGAGCGACTGACCCGTGCGTGCTGCAGCTGAAACTCCACTATTGCCTGCTGCTGCTCGCACAGTCTCTCCAGCATGTGCAAGGTGGAGTTCCACCTTGTGGGCACGTTGCATAGGAGGCGGTGAGCGGGAAGGCCGAAGTTCCGCTGCAGCGCAGACAGGCGAGCAGCAGCAGGATGAGAACGCCGAAAGTGTGCACATACGGCCCACACTTTCTGCTGCAGCTCTGACATCCGTGTAGTTTTTTAGAAATTTCTGCACCACCAAATTCAGCACATGCGCCAGGCAAGGGATGTGCCTCAAACCAGCTAGGCCCAGAGCTGCTACGAGATTTCGCCCATTATCGCACACCACCAGGCCGGGCTTGAGGCTCAGTGGCAACAACCACTCATCGGTCTGTTGTTCAATGCCCTTCCACAGCTGCTGCGCAATGTGGAGTTTATCCCACAAACATATCAGTTTTAAAACAGCCTGCTGTTGTTTCCCCCTGGATGTGCTGAAGTTGGCGGTGAAGGTGTTACGCTGAGTGGATGAGGAGGTGGTAGAGGAGAAGGAAGCGAAGTAGGAGGAGGCAACAGGAGGCAAAGAGAAATGCCCTGCAGTCCTCGGTGGCGGAAGGACATGCGCCAAACGGCTAGCCGCCTCAGGCCTACCCGCCACTACATTTGCCCAGTGTGCAGTTAGCGAGATATAGAGTCCCTGCCCATGCTTGCTGGTCCACGTATCAGTGGTTATGTTGACCTTGCCACAGATAGCGTTGCCCAGTGCACACTTGATCTCGTCCCCGACTTGTTTGTGCAGGGAAGGGATGGCTCGCCTGGAAAAGTAGTGGCGGCTGGGAACCACGTACTGTGGGACAGAAACCGCCATCAAGTTTTTAAAACTGTCCGTGTCCACCAGACGGAATGACAGCATTTCAAAGGCCAGGAATTTTGAAATGCTGGCATTCAGGGCCAGGGATCGCGGGTGGGTAGGGGGGTACTTCCTCTTTCTCTCCAGTGTTTGGGAGATGGAGAGCTGTAAGCTTCCATGGGACCTTGTGGAAATGCTTGGGGACAGTGGCGGACATGGTGGCGTTGCTGCACATCGTCTGTTTGCTGGGTGGCAGGTGACACTGCACACTTCACTCGCATGACCTTCATTCCATGTGGGATCTAGGACTTCATCATCCTCCACTACATCTTCCACCCACCCTTCACCACTGCCCTCCTTGTCAGTCTGCACACTGTGGAAAGCCGCAGCAGTTGGCACCTGTGTTTCGTTATCATCAGAGAGGTACTGTGGTGGTGTTTCCATGTCCTCATCCTGCAACAGAAGTGGTTGGGCATCGGTGCACTCAATGTCTTCCACTTCTGGGGCAGGGCTATGTGGATGGCCCACGGAAAGCACACCAGCAGAGTCATCAAAAAGCATAAGAGACTGCTGCATGACTTGGGGCTCAGACTGCTTGTCTGATTTACAAGGGGCTGAGGTGAAAGACGGATGGCCATGGGGTTCAGGTGCCAACTCTGAGCTTTCATCAAGGGACCAGGTGGGAGACAATGTGAAGGAACTGGAGGTACTTGTTCTGGCCTCACCATTTGTTGAGCGGCATTCGGGCCTACCATATAACGTTGAAGGTTCTGTCGGCTACTCGCACCTGAGAAAGGTGTGCGTGTAGCTGGCACAAATCGACCACGTCCTCTCCTTGCAACAGGAACTTCACCAACACCAGCAGCACCAGCAGCACCACGACCACGTCCCTTATTTGACACTCTCCTCATTCTGGACGCAAATGTACTATGTAGCAATATTTATTAATAATAAAAAAAAATAGAATAATAAATAATTATTCTTTTTTTTTTAAACCAGCAATGTAGACGCACTTTTTATTTTTGCGCAAGAAATGCACAGCAAGGTACAAATGTACTATGTAGCACTATTTATTAATACTAAAAAAAAAAAAAAGAATAATAAATTATTATTCTTTTTTTTTTTTTAAAACAGCAATGTAGACACACTTTTTATTTTTGTGCAAGAAATGCACCGCTCACACCAGAAGCAGGAACCTCTCCCTATACCAGTATGAGATGATTTTAGAACAATAATCTGTCCCTCACACCTGTAGCAGGTAGCTCTCCCTATAGCTTTATGAGATCATTTTAGAACACTAATCTGTCCCTCACAGCAGCAGCAGGAACCTCTCCCTATAGCAGTACGAGATGATTTTAGAACAGTAATATGTCCCTCACAGCAGCATCAGGAACCTCTCCCTATAGCAGTATGACATGACTTTAGAACAGTAATCTGTCCCTCACAGCAGCAGCAGGAAACTCTCCCTATAGCAGTATGAGATGACTTTAGAACAGTAATCTGTCCCTCACACCAGCAGCAGGAACCTCTCCCTAATCCAGCATGATATGATTTTAGAACAATAACCTGTCCCTCACACCAGCTGCAGGAACCTCTCCCTATATCAGTATGAGATGATTTTAGAACAATAATCTGTCCCTCACACCAGCAGCAGGAACGTCTCTCTATAGCAGTATGAGATGATTTTAGAACAATAATCTGTCCCTCACACCAGCAGTAGGAACCTCTCCCTATACCAGTATGAGATGATTTTAGAACAATAATCTGTCCCTCACAGCAGCAGCAGGAGCCTCTCCCTGTAGCAGTATGAGATGATTTTAGAACAATAATCTGTCCCTCACAGCAGCAGCAGGAGCCTCTCCCTGTAGCAGTATGAGATGATTTTAGAACACTAATCTGTCCCTCACACCAGCAGCAGGAACCTCTCCCTATAGCAGTATGAGATGATTTTAGAACACTAATCTGTCCCTCACACCAGCAGCAGGAACCTCTCCCTATACCAGTATGAGATGATATTAGAACGCTAATCTTTCCCTCACAGCACTTGGAAACTGTACCTACTCCAGTATCAGATGGTTTTAGAACTATAATCTTTCGCCTCACAGCACCGCCAGGAACCTGTCTGTAATGCAGGATGAGATGATATTAGAACGGTACTCTATGCCTCACAGTACTAGGAAACTGTACCTACTCCAGTATCAGATGGTTTTAGAACGCTAATCTTTCGCCTTACAGCACCGCCAGGGACCTGTCTGTAATGCAAGATGAGATGATATTAGAAAGGTAATCTATCCCTCACAGCGGCGGTAGCATCCTCTCCCTACACTAGCCTGAGAGCATGTAACACGTGGCACTACATGACTCCAGCTCATATAGAGGCTGGGTCACATGATGTACTAGCCAATCACAGCCATGCCATTAGTAGGCATGGCTGTGATGGCTTCTAAGGGAAAACGAGTGAAACGCTTGTTGATTGGCTGCCCTGCAGCTATTCAACAGGTGCCACAAATAGCCTGGGTCACATGATGCACTGGCCAATCACAGCCATGCCATTAGTAGGCATGGCTGTGATGGCTTCTAAGGGCAAACGAGTGAAACGCTTGTTGATTGGCTGCCCTGCAGCTATAGAAAAGGCGTGGAAAATACCCGAATACCGAACCCGAACCCAGACTTTTTCTCAAATGTCCGGGTTCAGGGCACAGACACCCCAAAGTCCGGTACGAACCCGAACTTTACAGTCCAGGTTCGCTCAACTCTACCTTTGAATTCAAAGCTTCTGTGGACACTGGCTACATACTAAACCGATAAAAATGTTTATAATGGTTTTTGTATTCTGGTGTGTCTGGTCCTTTTATGCTATTGTGCTCAGATGTTTGGCAGGCTTTGTTGGCCCCTCTTCACTATATGGATGTTGTCTTGGTGGTTTTCCATTCTTAGTATACATTTGATACAGTTCCTGGTGCACTCATGCCAGCCTGTTTGAAACCTGCTGCCATGCTATGTTGAAAGTCATTTGAGTTTGTCTTGGATTGTTCTCTGTCCTGTGCAATACATTATTAAAAGCACCACGTCTAGTATTATTCTAACCCTCCTCACATGCATCTCTGATATATTTAATACTGTAAGGCAGGGTAATGAAACTGTATTTTCTAAATCCATTACCTGTCATGTTATAATTGTACAGGGTTTTAAATTATTCAACAAAAATGTCATTATGTTAGTAGTTGCATTGGGTTTTGACCAAAGAGGTCTATAGTCTGTTTATAGATTTTTTTTTGTACACTTACTAGTCTATGCCCATACAGGGTACACATAGTCATAAAACCCTTTTGGGATAATGATGCAATCACTGCACTGGAACAAATATGGGAAAGTCATAATTCTTGATCATTAAACTTGTTGCAGGCCAGTGTGTCAAAAAGTATTGAAACCATTGGATCACCATCACAGACAGACAAAATGTATTTGTAAAATTGGGATAAGAGCTATGCACACCATAAACCCACCAGTCCTGTAATCATCCCAAATAACTTGAAAACTGGACATGTGCTTAGCATGCACAAACGAGACCTGAAATTACTATTGGGACGTCATGTCTCGTTAGTACATGGCGGTGTCTTCCTACCAGTGCATTTTGTGGCCCGTGATCGGGTCCACCTGAGCCCCCGCAGTAGGGATTTCAACAAGATCTTTCTCCAGCGGGAGCTGCGTTGGATCTTTGACCTCAAGGCCACCAGACCACCGGGTTTAAATGATGCTTTCATTCTAAACCCATTTTTGGAAGGATTTTCTTCGGGAGCATGGGATAGGGATTTGTAAGCTGTAAACTATAATGGATGAGCTTCACTTTCTTACAATATCTATACTATTTACGCCAGTCTCTCCATTTATTCCCTATCCTTGTTCCCCTACTTTCCTTCCATTTACATCTCTCTCTTTTTTATATTCTGTATGTTTAAACAGATATTACATCATGATCTTCAATGAAATATTGATATTAATGCAACATTGATATAGTAATATATTTGGTTTGACTGTTTCTCTAAATCATCTCATGGAATTTGTGCCCTTCTCCCTTTCTCCTTTTTTGTACATATATCTTTAATCCATTTTCAACCAATGTATTTTTACCTGATTCCCCTATGCACTTATTTGCTTCTGTCTGGTATTTTTATTATTACTTGCATGTTATCTCATTATATATATGGATTATTGTATGTACTTAGTTCTTTAATGCTGTGCTCCAGTACTGGGCAGACTTCCCGGCCCTTGGAGACTAGATGCACCCCTGGACTCTTGCTTCTGATGCACTGCCCGGCACAGGTAGGCTCCCCTGGCTTTGTCCGAGGGAGCCTACAGTATCTCACAAAATGGAGTACACCCCTCACATTTGTGTAAATATTTTATTCTATCTTTTCATGTGACAACACTGAAGAAATTACACTTTGCTACAATGTAAAGTAGTGAGTGTACAGCTTGTATAATAGTGTAAATTTACTGTCCCCTGAAAATATAACTGAACACACAGCCATTAATGTCTAAACCGCTGGCAACAAAAGTGAGTACACCCCTATGTGAAAATGTCCAAATTGGGCCCAAAGTGTCAATATTTTGTGTGGCCACCATTATTTTCCAGCGCTGCCTTAATCCTCTTGGGCATGGAGTTCACCAGAGCTTCACAGGTTGCAGCTGGAGTCCTCTTCCACTCCTCCATGATGACATCACAGAGCTGGTGGATGTTAGAGACCTTGATCTCCTCCACCTTCCATTTGAGGATGCCCCAAATATGCTCAATAGGGTTTAGGTCTGGAGACATCCTTGGCCATTCCATCACCTTTACCCTCAGCTTCTTTAGCAAGGCAATGGTTGTCTTGTAGGCGTGTTTGGGGTCGTTATCATGTTGGAAAACTGCCCTGCGGCAGTCTCCGAAGGGAGGAGATCATGGTTGGCTTCAGTATGTCACATTACATGTTGGCATTCATGGTTCCCTCAATGAAATGTAGCTCCCCAGTGCCTCCAGCATTCATGCAGCTGCAGACCATGACACTCCCACCACCATGCTTGACTGTAGGCAAGACACACTTGTCTTTGCACTCCTCACCTGGTTGCCACCACACACGCTTGACGCTATCTGAACCAAATAAGTTTATCTTGGTCTCATCAGACCACAGGACATGGTTCCAGTAATCCATGTCCTTAGTCTGCTTGTCTTCAGTAAACTGTTTGCAGGCTTTCTTTTGCATCTTCTTTATATGAGGCTTCCTTCTGGGACGACAGCCATGCAGACCAATTTGATGCAGTGTGCGACATATGATCTGCGCACTGACAGGCTGACCCCTCACCCCTTCAACCTCTGCAGCAATGCTGGCAGCACTCATACGTCTATTTCCCAAAGACAATCTCTGGATATGACGCTGAGCATGTGCACTCAACTTCTTTGGTTGACCATGGCGAGGCTTGTTCTGAGTTGAACCTGTCCTGTTAAACCACTGTATGGTTTTGGCCACCGTGCTGAAGCTCAGTTTCAGGGATTTGCCAATCTTCATATAGCCTAGGCCATCTTTATGTACAGCAACAATTCTTTTTTTCAGATCCTCAGAGAGTTCTTTGCCATGAGGTGCCATGTTGAACTTCCAGTGACCAGTATGAGAGAGTGAGAGCGATAACACCGTATTTAACACACCTGCTCCTCATTCACACCTGAGACCTTGTAACACTAACGAGTCACGAGACGCTGAAGAGAGAAAATGGCTAATTGGGCCACATTTGGACATTTTCATGTAGGGGTGTACTCACTTTTGTTGCTAGCAGTTTAGACATTAATGGCTGTGTGTTGAGTTATTTTGAGGGGGCAGTAAATGTACACTGTTATACATGCTGTACACTCACTACTTTACATTGTAGCAAAGTGTAATTTCTTCAGTGTTTTCACATGAAAAGATATAATAACATATTTACAAAAATGTGAGGGGTGTACTCATTTTTGTGAGATACTGTATGTATATGGCACTGGGCGGGAATGTTTACCACCCCCCGTGCGTCTCCATGGCTATGGCCGCACATTGTCCCGCCTCGCCTAACGTCATTTGATGCGGCCACCGTGCTGTGCCGGCGGCTCCATTTCCTCCATATAATACGTCAGGCATGACACAGTTGTACCATTGGAGGCTGAAGCTGGGGATTCATGGGGCGTTGCTGTGGGCTAGTTTTAGCCCTTCATTGATTATTCATTCCCACTTTTAATGCCCTTATTGTTCTTATTAATTTTACCATTTAGGAACTTGCCACCTATCCTCTTCCTTTCTCTTAGCCTCCCTGGATCCCTATTCAGGACTCTTTCACTTCCTTCTCCTTTGCCCCCCTCCCCCCTTCTCTCTAGGGCCACCCAGATTGATTGTCTTACTTACCACATAAAAGGCTGTCACTGCCAATATGGAGTCAGATGATTGTCCATTGGCTCCAGACTAGGCGTACTGACCCTGCTCTCCACTGTGAGTTTTTTTGGTACAATGATATATATTGATGTATTCAACTTTTTGCAACTCTTTGCATTTCTCGCAATCTCCAGTGTTGTTCTCTCAGGGTCTTATTGTTTCTCACCTATTTCTATTCACATTCTTACTACTCATTCACTCTTTTCTCATTCATTTTTTCTTTTTTTCTCTTTTTTTCTCACCTCTCCCTTTTTCCCTTCATGGAATTGAGTACTACTGACATACGTTTGATGACATACTTATATTTACAGACTACGGTCCCAGCATGTAGCACAGAGCTGGTTCCTTGTGGACATGTCTGCCTTTGATGGACTAGGCTAGTCTGGGTGCCTCGCTGCAACACAGCATTGATACTTACCTCTTGTTTTTACACCTACTATGATTACCTGTAAGTGTTTTTTTCTGCCACAAATTGGTCTACAGATTCACTACGTTTGTATTGTACTTTATAATGACTATATGTATTATTGTATTCATAGATACACTGTACTCTCATCCTCTCCCCTGAGGAAGGAAAAAAACATAAGAATTTTGAAACACGTTGGATCTGGGTCAGCTGTGAACACCGTGTCCCCAGGGCCCTCACCCATCGGGGCCGGCTCGGTGCTCCAGCCTCTCTCAGGATCAGGGTGCCTTTGTGTTATGTCCTATCCTATTGTGGTTTTTTATATATATCCCTATGTTTGGGAATATTTTGCTCATGTTAAACAATAAAACGTTGTTATATTTTACAATTTTGTTACCACCTTATTACTATTGTTACTTTGTTTCCCGCACCTGGCTTTAAAGTCTCTATTGGGGTTCTTTCTATCAGTTTTCATGTATTTGTAAAATTGGACCTCCACCGTGGTAGGTCTCATTATTCTCCGTAAAGGTTTCCTTTAAGCTCTTAGCGCCAAGAGTACACAAATATTCAGCCTCTCAGCGGGTGAGCCTAGACACCGAGAGGCTGCACATTTGAGTGCCAAAATATAAACAAAACTGTGCAGAGTTACTGGCATCTAACAGAAAGCTTTCTGATCATGTGACCTATGTGACAGCCAATCGCAGTGGTCACATGAACATAAACCCCTCCCCACCTCCTGGGTCAGAAACCCCTTAAAGGATCGGGAGGCATTGGTGTTAAGGAGTTTGATCACCTTTGCAAGTAAATTGCCTATACAGTTAAGGGGCACCAGTAGATAAAATCAAACTGTACTGCTATGAACACTATTAAATAATTTTCATGCTATTGCAGTATGCTATGTTCAATTATCCAGAAGCTTGTCCGAAACACTCCTATATTTGGCTTTCCCCACTATGCCCTGTTGCTGCTATGACCCGTCAGCTGATTCTCTAGCCGTTGATGCTCAACTCCCCAATCACAAGAGCATGCCCTCTCTCAGATTCAAACAAGCATGCTGCAGTGATGCACTACGTATGCATGGTGCTTGAATCCAAGAAAGACCATGTGTTTATGATGGTGGAGAAAAGCATTAATGGCTGGAGTGCTGGCTGAAAGGTCATAGCAACATCCTAGCAACAGGGCAGGATGTGGAAATACCAGCTATGGGAGTTTTTCCTACAGCAATAACAGGTACGTTATGCAATATTTTTCATAGCAGTACAGTGTTTTTTTCCAATGGCACCCCTAACTGCATAGGCAGTTTTTTCCGTGCACTAACCCTTTAAGTGTTTCTTACAAAAGATAAAAATATATTTTGCAATGTCAGTTTGGGTTTGCAAGATCTAATTGATTTTTACAATGATTTGAGCATCTAGAAAGTGAGCATTGGGTCACAAAAGATTACTTCCATGGAGTGTACACGATGTGGCCAAAAAGTTGTAGACACATTACCATCAAACCTACCTATATGGCCAAAAGCATGTAGACACCAAATTGTTGGGCTGAGTTCAGGTGTTTTCAGTGAAGCTTCTGTGTGTTTCCAACCTTGTGGCAACAGTAACAGTTTGGGGAAAAGCCCCTTTCTGTTCCAGCAGGGCTGTGCTCCTGCTGGAAGCTACAAATCCAAGCCCAAAAAGACATAGTTTGATGAGTTTGTTGTGATGGAACTCAAATGGGCTACAGTGAGACCTGACCTCAACCCTAATAAACACCACTGGAATGCTGATTGCGGGTCTTGTCATCCAACATCGGCACTTAACCTCACAAATGCTCTTTTGGCTGAATGGACACAAATTTCCAGAGACACAATCCAAGATCTTGTAGAAAGCCTTCCCAGAAGAGAGGAAACTGTGATAGCTCCAAGGATAGGGACTGATGGGTGGGGTGCAACTTCATATTAATGCCCATGGTTTTAGAAGGGGATGGGGATGTCCAACAAGCTTATATGATGGTTAGGTGTTCACAAACCGTTTACTATATAGAATATAATTGATTGAGCTAAACGCAAATGTGTTCAGCCAAATTCACTCTGGTGTGAAGCAAGTTCCTAGTTGTTTGAGACTAACAAAGTTTTGGGATGGTTTTACTATGGCACAGAAATTCCTCCTAGCCATTTTTTGTGGTTAACAGCCTTAGCCCATATTGACAGTTCTTATTTGGAGAATACAGCTACTCATATATTTTCTAATCTATTCATGATTCAATAATGAATTACCAAAGGAATTCAGTGAAACAATTTGCAATTTATTAGTGTTCAAATATAATTTTCAGTAGAATCTGTTGGAATCTCCTGGAGCGAGTACTACATTCTTCTAGTTTTGCCTGTCCAAGCAGAAGCAGGATTTGCTCACATAGCTCATCCTTGGTATAATATTTAAAATTATTTTTTCTTGGCACACTTGTTGCAATAATCTCTGCTCAGCAGAGGCCTATTTGAAACCATTGAAGAAAATTGGTTGTTATTCTCGGTGCATATAAGAATTGAGCAAGCATGGTACTTGCACAGGGTGAGCAAGTATCTTATTAGATCACCAGTAACATGCAATGATTATATCTTGTAGAAAATGTTATACAGTGTTAGGGCTAATGTACATGAGCTTATTTTGTTCAATGTGTAAAAATAAGTATGAAATTCTTTAACAAACTGCTATACAGTTGTGCTCATAAGTTTACATACCCTGGCAGAATTTGTGATTTCTTGGCCATTTTTCAGAGAATATGAATGATAACACAAAAACATTTCTTTCACTCATGGTTAATGTAGGGCTGAAGCCATTTATTATCAATCAACTGTGTTTACTCTTTTTAAATCATAACGATAACAGAGACTACCAAATGACCCTGATCAAAAGTTTACATACCCTGGTGATTTTAGCCTGATAACCATGCACACAAGTTTACACAAAGGGTTTGAATGGGTATTAAAGGTAACCATCCTCTCCTGTTATATGTTTGCTTGTAATTAGTGTGTGTGTGTAAATGTTTCTGGACTCCTGACAGACCCTTGCAACTTTCATCCAGTGCTGCACTGATGTTTCTGGATTCTGAGTCATGGGGAAAGCAAAAGAATTGTCAAAGGATCTGCAAGAAAAGGTAGTTGAACTGTATAAAACAGGAAAGGGATATAAAGATATCATCAAAGTGGAAAATGAGGGGTTCTGTTGAAACCAAACCACGGTCAGGTAGATCAACTAAAATTTCAGCCACAACTGGCAGGAAAATTGTTTGGGATGCAAAGAAAAACCCACAAATAACTTCAGGTGAAATACAGGACTCTCTGAAAACATGTGGTGTGACTGTTTCAAGATGCACAATAAGGAGGCACTTGGAGAAAGATGGGCTGCATGGTCGAGTCACCAGAAGAAAGCCATTACTACGCAAATGCCATAAAGTATCCCACTTACAATACGCCAAACAGCACAGAGACAAGCCTCAAACCTTCTGGCACAAAGTCATTTGGAGTGATGAGACCAAAATTGAGCTTTTTGGCCACAACCATAAACCCTACATTTGGAGAGGAGTCAACAAGGCCTATGATGAAAGGTACACCATTCCTACTGTGAAACACGGAGGTGGATCGCTGATGTTTTGTGGATGTGTGAGCTACAAAGGCACAGAAAATTTGGTCAAAAGTGATGGCAAGATGAATGCAGTATGTTATCAAAAAATACTGGAGGACCATTTGCATTCATCAGCCAGGAAGCTGCGCATTGGGACCTACTTGGACATTCCAGCATGACAATGATCCAAAACACAAGGCCAAATCGACCTGTCATTGGCTACAGCAGAATAAAGTGAAGGTTCTGGAGCAGCCATCTCGGTCTCCTGACCTCAATATCATTGAGCCACTCTGGGGAGATCTCAAACGTGCAGTTCATGCAAGACAGCCCAAGAATTTCCAGGAACTGGAGGCTTTTTGCCAAGAGGAATGGGCAACTTCACCATCTGAGAAGATAAAGAGCCTCATCCACAAATACCACAAAAGACTTCAAGCTGTCATCGATGTTAAAGGGGGCAATACACGGTATTAAGAACCAGGGATGTGAACTTTTGATCAGGGTCATTTGGGTAGTTTCTGTTGTCAATATGATTTAAAAAGAGTAAACACAGTTGATTGATAATAAATGGCTTCAGCCAAACACTAACCATGAGTGAAACCTACTCCGAGAAATAGAAGAGTCTACCACTTCAACGGGTAAGGAGAACCGTTTTTCGGAGGTCAAGGACCTTTAAGAACCCGACAGAACGTACTTGACGTGCAAACTCTAGAGGGGTCTCACCGAGTTACTATAACTCCAGTCCTCTGGCTCTACCGACGAGGTCTTGGAAGTGAAATAAGACGACATCGGTTACTGTCCAGCTAAACCGGAACACAAAACCTAGTAACAGTACGACCTTACAGGTTCATCCAGGGTTACGCGTCGAAGGACCGACTACTTACGTTTACCAGGAGGTCATAAAAA
>BLSH010394297.1:855776-871375 GCA_018402905.1 Glandirana rugosa
TTCCACGGTTATCAGGCCAGTCATTCACAAGTGGCTTGGAGGGTGGGTTCCTGCACCAGCATAGGCCAGGTCAAAAATATTCAAGCCAGGGCACAGTTCTGGAGGACGAGGAGGACGAGGAAGATGAGGAGGAGGAGGAATTGCAGCAGGGTGGCACCCAACGCAGCTCGTGGGCATCACTGGAGCGTGGCTGGGGGGATACAGAGGACACAGATGATATACCTCCCACAGAGGACAGCTTGTCTTTGCCTCTGGGCAGCCTGGCACACATGGCCGACTACATGCTGCAGTGCCTGCACAACGACAGCCGAGTTGCCCACATTGTAACTTCTTCTGATTACTGGGTGGCCACCCTGCTGGATCCCCGTTACAAGGACAACGTGCCGTCCTTAATTCCCTCACTGGAGCATGAGAGGAAGATGCGCGACTACAAGCGCACACTGGTAGAGGCGCTGCTGAGGGCATTCCCAAATGACACCGGGGGCTCAGCAGAAGTACAAGACGAAGGCAGAGGAGGAGGAGGAGGAGGAAGAGGCCACCAACGCAGCTGTGCCACTGCCAGCACCTCAGAAGGTAGGGTTAGCATGGCCGAAATGTGGCAAAACTTTGTCAGCAGCCCGCCACAACAAACAGCACCACCAGCCGATAGACAACGTCTTAGCAAGAGGCAGCATTTCAGCAACATGGTGCAAGGGTATGTGTGCACACGCCTACACATACTGACTGATGGGTCTGCCCCATTCAACGTCTGGGTCTCCAAATTGGCCACATGACCTGAGCTTGCCGTTTATGCCTTGGAGGTGCTGGCCTGCCCTGCAGCCAGTGTATTGTCTGAACGTGTGTTTAGCACGGCAGGAGGCGTTATCACAGACAAGCGGAGCCGTTTGTCCACAGCCAACGTGGACAATCTAACCTTTATTAAAATTAACCAGGCATGCATCCCACAAGACTTGTCTGTACCTTGTGCAGAATAAACATTTAGACCGGACTCACACAGCCATTCATATACTTGTTTTTTTGAATAGGCCTCAATATTTTGGGGGCTACCCCAATTATAAACAAACAAAAAAAAAATACAGTGTTGGCTACCTCCTCCTCCTCCTCGACCACCGCCACTTCCACCTACACTGCCATGGTCACGGCCTAGTCAACCTCTAGGCTCCTACTACACATCCACCCCCCCTTCCCATTTTTTTTTATTTGATTTTAATTTATTTTCCCTATCCCCATTTTTTTGTAGGGCACTTGCCCTACTCTTACCCCCATTTTACTTCCTTTTGCAGCCCTCTAGCACTTGCCAGGACTTTGTTACAGCCATTTTTGTGCCTAAAAGTTCGGCTCCCCATTGACTTCAATGAGGTTCAGGGTCCGGGATAACGTTCGGGCAACGTTTGGTGCCGAACCCGGACTTTTTTCCAAAGTTCGTTTGGACCCTCCTAACCCGAACATCCAGTTGTTCGCTCAGCTCTACAAATGGATAATGATCCTAAACACACCTCGAAATCCACGGCGGATTACATCAAGGGGCGTAAACTGAAAGTTTTGCCATGGCCTTCACAATCTCCTGACCTCAACATAATTGAAAATCTATGGATAGACCTTAAAAGAGCAGTGCGTGACAGACAGCCCAGAGATCTCAAAGAACTGGAAGACTTTTGAAAGGAAGAATGGGCAAAGATACCTCAAACAAGAATTGAAAGACACTTGGCTGGCTACAAAAAGTGTTTACAAGCTGTGATACTTGCCAAAGGGGGCAGTACAAGATATTAACTCTGTAGGGTGCCCAAACTTTTGCAGATGACATTTTTTTGTTTTCTGTTATTTTAAAAGTGTAAATGATGGAAATAAAATCTAACTTTTGTTGACATATTATAAGAATGTCTAATCTGTAATGTGATGCCTTTTGGAGATTTTTCCATCATTCCTTGGCTTCTTTATGCACATTAATACAAATTTTTACCTGGGGTGCCCAAACTTTCAATCCCCACTGTAGAAGTGCACCCCTGTGGCCCATATTCAGCCGACAGTGGGCAAAAGTCTACTGTTGACTGAGGTCACTCAGCCGGCCCAGGCTCTGAAGAGATCTCAAATTTAATGTTGCGCCCAATCAAAAACCCAGTGCTCCAGTAAGCGCTGGAGGGGTCTTAGAGACAGCAGGGGAATTTCATGTTGGGATCCACACAATGCCTGGGCGACAGCTGGCTCAACCTTTCAGTGCACCACTGAGTGCCTGAGTCAGTCACTCCTGCCCGTGCAAAACCCAGTGCTCAAGTGAGCATTGGAGGGGCAGTGATTGGGACTGTTGGGATACAGTTGAAAGACATGTTCTGTTATGCATGCCAAAAAGAGCAATGGACATGACCAGATTGCTTCTGATAGTGAGAGTGATCTAAAAGAGGATGATTAAACAGAAACCCCTCCTTGACCACCAACCTCTAAATCAGTGGTTCTCAACTCCTGTCCTCAGGAGACACTAACAGGCCAGATTTTAAGTATTACCTTGGGGAGATACAGAATAGAATACTGCAATCACTGAGCTGCAAATTATATCACCTGTGATGCATTTCAGTTATCTTGCAAATCTGGCCTGTTAGTGGGTCCTGAGGACAGGAGTTGAGAACCACTGCTCTAAATGAACATAGAGGCTTGGGTGAGTACACATTGCCATGGCCTTGATGCTTAGCTTCAAGTGTGGCAATATTAACTTGACATGTCAAGTTTCACAGGAGTCATCGCCTGTCAAACTTACCCGTTGAGCTCAATGGGGCCACAAGCCAAATGCTCAACTTGCGGTTGTGATACAGTATTTCAATGCAACATTCCCATGCCACTGGGAAAACAAACATATTCGGGAGGCAGCAGTATCTGCACTAATAGTGGAAGGGTCTTAAAGGGGCATTAAATACCAGGAGTAAGCGTTAAGTACAGAGTGCAGGGTTCAGGTGTTCGCAACATACAGAGTGCAGGGTTCAAGTTTGTTCTACATATAGAGTGCAGGTTTCAGGGGTGCCCTGCATACAGAGTGCAGGGTTCAGAGGTGCATTGCATACAGAGTGCGGGGTACAGGGTTGTGCAGGGTTAAGGAGTGCACTGCATACAGAGTGCAGGGTTCCGGGGTGCACTGCGTACAGAGCACAGGGGTGCCCCCTTTCCCCCCAAATTGCCCCCTCATCTAGTAAAGTGCTCTACTCCCACCCCCAAATACCTCTCCTTGACAGTACCTGATAGAGAAATGCGGCTGCAAAAGAGCAGGATAGGTTATTCTGGAGGAGAGTGTAGTGTAGCTCGGGGGCACGTGGGGCCATGGGCACAGGATTCAGAAGCTGTTGCTGCCAGACAAGCACATGGGTCCAACTACCTATCTATGCAGAGAGGTGGCAGTCCTCAGCTGGAACTAGACGAGCAGGATCAGCAAACCATTACACCACCACCTCCAGCCTGAACCCTTAATACAAGTTAAGATGGATCCATGCTTTCACTTTGTTTACACCAAATTCTGATCCTATCATCTGAGTGTCACAGCTGAAATCGAGACTCATCAGACCAGACAACGTTTTTCAAATCTTCTATTGTCCAATTTTGGTGAGCCTGTGCGAATTGCAGCCTCAGCTTCCTGTTCTTAGCAGACAGGAGTTGCACCCAGTGTGGTCTTCTGCTGCTGTAGCCCATCTGCTTCAAGGTTCGATGTGTTGTGCATTCAGAGAGGGTATTCTGCTTTCCTTGGTAGTAACAAGTAGTTATTTGAATCACTGTTGCCTTTCTCATCATCATCTCGAGCCCATTCTCCTCTGACCTCTGACATCAACAAGGCACTTTCGTCCACACGACTGCCACTCACTGGATATTTTCTCTTTTTCAGAGCATTCTCTGTAAACCCTTGAGATGATTGTGTGTGAAAATCCCAGTAGATCAGTAGATCTATTGCCAGTAGACCAGAAGCTTTTGAAATACTCAGATCAGCCCATCTGGCACCAGAAACCATGCCTTGTTGAAAGTCACTTAAATCCCCTTTCTTCCCCATTCTGATGCTTGGTTTGAACTTCAGCAAGTTGTCTTCACCACGTCTAGATGCTTAAATGCATTGAGTTGCTGCCATGTGACTGGCTAATTAGTAATTTGTGTTACCAAGCAATTGATCAGGTGTACCTAATAAAGTGGCCGGTGAGTGTATATTATCACTGTCATCGACAGAAATCATTGAGAGATACATTCCTTTATTAAAATAATAAACATGTTATAATCACAGAGCAGCCCTGAGTCTCCTCCTATGGGGTCCTCGACCAATGATCTTGACCCCTCCTCTTCTGTTGCTATTGGGGCAGACGTGCAGGCTCTCTGTGTGAATTTATAGGCACACACAGCGCGACTCGGCACTGTCCCCTGCTCTCTGCTCACAGGATTTGACTTTCAGCCAAGTTTGTGAGAGTGGGGCACAGAGGTTAAGGGATACAGGATTCAGGTAAGTATTGGGGGGGGGGGGGGGGTGGAAGGGCACAGCAAATGGCAATATGTTTTTTACTTTACTTTAATGCAGAGAGTTAAGGTACAAAACATTTTACCTTTAGAACCAATTTAAAGTCTCCCCATATTCTCTTCCTCTCATGGGACAGCACTGGTGCTTAGTGACTGGCAACTCAGGCATGCAATACTGTTACATGGGAGCAGATGACAACCTATAAACACACTTTTATACTATTTGCTAATCACGTGTAATAGGCATTTAGGTTTGGTTTGGTGGCTAACTTGTAAATATGCTTAAGTGGTTAGCCTGTGGCATTTCAACCTAAACCATCCCTCCCCAGCAACACATACTATCCTTTCCTTGGCTTCCCATCCACTCCATTTAACTGCTGACAGCAACAGAATAACATGCAAACATAGAAAAGTGACAGCAGAAAAAAAGACAGATTAGTCCATTGAGTCTGTCCTTTTTCCCCCCCTTAACGTTATGAGTATAGCTCTATGTTTGTCCCAAGCATGTTTGAAGCCATTTACTGTTGACTGGCTCACTACTTCTACTGGAAGTTTATTCCAAGCATTAGGGATGGGCCGAACACCCCCCGGTTCGGTTCGCACCTGAAAATGCGAACAGGCAAAAAATTTGTGCGAACGCCGTTAAAATCAATGGGACTCAAACATGAAAAATCAAAAGTGCTCATATGCAAGTTATTGCCCTAAAATGTGTATTGGGACCCGGGTCCTGCCCTAGGGGACATTTATTGATGCAAAAAAAAAGATTTTAAATTGATTGTTTTTTTCAGGAGCAGCTATTTTAATAATGCTTAAAGTTAAACAATAAAATGAAATATTCCTTTAAATATTGTGCCTGGGGGGGGGCCCTTGGTCTGCCTGTAAAAGGGCGCACCTCTGTGATGTTTAGAATATAACCAAATCAAAATGACACTTGCTAAGGAAAAATTGCCATGTATTATCGCGGCTGTAATGTATTACCGGTTCTCAGCAATATAGATAAAATCACTGACACAGCATTGTGTTGCCCACCCCCCCCCCCCCCCAGTCTATACCAGGCCTTTCAGGTCTGGTATGGATATTAAGGGGAACCCCCCTCTGAAATTAAAAAAAAATTGCGTAGGGTTCCCCCCCAATGTCCGTAACAGACCCTTCAGGTCTGATTTGTATTTTAAGGGGAACCCCGCCCAAAATAAAAAAAAATTGCGTAGGCTTCCCCCCCAAAGTCCGTACCAGGCCCTCCAGGTCTGGTATGGATTTTAAGGGGAACCCCGCGCCAAAATTAAAAAAAAATTACGTGGGAAACCCCCCAAAGTCCATACCAGGCCCTTCAGGTCTGGTATGGCTTTTAAGGGGAACTCCGCACCAATTTTTTAAAAAAAATGACGTAGGGTTCCCCCCAAAATCCAAACTAGACCCTTATCTGAGTACGCAGCCCTGGCATGGCAGGAGGGGATGGGGACGAGTGAGCGCCCCCTCCGAACCATACCAGGCCACATGCCCTCAACATGGGGAGGATGATTTGAGGTTACCCTAAACCACCTTGTCCCCTTGTTGATCGGAAGAAGGGCCTCATCCCCACAGTCCTTGCCGGTGGTTGTGGGGGTCTGCGGGCAGGGGGCTTATTAGAATCTGGAAGCCCCCATATGTGAATAGGTTTGGGGTACATTGTATCCCTACCCATTCACCAAAAAAGGAGTAAAATGGTACAAAAAACAAGAGGAAGTTTTTCACATGTCCTTTATTGTGTAAACTAGCTCTTCTTCTTTCTTCCTCCATCTTCTCCTGCCCCGGTCCTTCTTCTGGTCTTCTGCTTCTTCTTTCGGTCTTCTTCTTTCCTCTCTTCGTCTTCAATCTTCACCTTCTTCTTTCACCGCCCCCGTGCCCGCTGCCGCAGCCATGCCGTCCAGAGGTGTCTCCTAGAATGGGCAGTCTTCAGTTTGACATTTCTTTTATAAGAAGAGGTGGGGCCACCCGGTGACGTAAATGGGTGACCCGCCCCCTCTGGCAACCAATGATGTCAGAAGGGATGGGGTCACTCGTATACATCACTGGGTGGCCCCACCCTTACCTATAAAATAAATGTCCGATTGCGGACCGCCCATTCTGGGAGATGCCTCTGGATGGCACGGCTGTGGCAGCAGGCGCGGGGGCGGTGAAAGAAGAAGGAGGAAGACTGAAAGAAGAAGCAGAATATCAGAAGAAGGACCCGGGCAGGAGAAGATGGAGGAAGTAAGAAGAAGAGCTATTTTACACTATAAATGACTTGTAAAAAACGGCCTCTTGTTTTTGTAGCACTTTACTCCTTTTTTGGTGAATGGGTAGGATACCTATTCACATGGGGGGGGGGGGGTTGGGATCTGGGGGCCCCCTAATTAAAGGGGGCTTCCAGATTCCGATAAGCCCCCCGCCCGCAGACCCCCACAACCACCGGCAAGAGTTTTGGGGATGAGGCCCTTCTCCCCATCAGCATGAGGACAAGGTGCTTTGGGGATGACCTCAAAGCATCCTCCCAATGTTGAGGGCATGTGGCCTGGTATGGTTTGGAAGGAGGGGACACTCGCTCATCCCCACCCCCTCCTGCCATGCCAGGGCTGCGTGCTCGGATAAGGGTCTGGTTTGGATTTTGGGGGGACCCCTACGCCAAATTTTTTTTTGTAAATTTGGCGCGAAGTTCCCCTTAAAATCGATACCAGACCTGAAGGGCCTGGTTTGGATTTTGGGGGGGGGGGGCCCACGTCATTTTTTTCCTTTAATTTTGGCCCGGGGCTCCCCTTAAAATCCATACCAGACCTGAAGGGCCTGGTTTGGATTTTGGGGAGAATGCCCATGTCATTTTTTAAAAAAATTTCGGCCTGGGGTTCCTCTTAAAATCCATACCAGACCTCAAGAGCCTAGTTTGGATTTTGGGGGGACCCCCACGTCATATACAGTATATGCACTAGGAATGTATATATATATTCTTGCACTGCCTGTACTAACTGACTGTATACAGATTGCCCTATCTATCTATATATCTAGTATATATTTCACTCTACACTAAATTGCCTATACTAACTGCCTATATATACCTATCTATTGATCTATCGATCTATCTATCTATCTATCTATCTATCTATCTATCTATCTATCTAATATGACTTTCGCAGTCCACAGCTAGCTACACTAATCTGCCTGTATGCCGCTACCTAAGCTCACTGACTGACATAATGGAATACATTCATATTGTTCTGATAGTGGTATATACATAAAATAAAAATATTCAGTGTATATATATATAATGTATACTGTATACCACTATGTATCAGAACAATATGAATGTATTCCATTATGTTTTCTATATGTCAGCTCTCTAATTGTATTACACATGCCTTTATCACACTTGGAAATTGCCATTATGTATTTCTATGATTATGAAATGTTCACAATATATGGAAATAAATGTAATAAATTTACAACCTCATATACTGATGTATTTCTATAGTGTCCTGCCTCATTCAATATCCTACAACTATTGTCATTTTGAAGGTAAACTCATGTCCTAACCGCCTGTGTTTTCCACAACCACACGTCTAAATAAAACTAGTAAAAGCAGGCAGTTGAACCATGGCTTTACCACCCTGACCACCCATTTCAGGGCTGCACTCATGGCAAAAATGTAATAGCATTTCACTATGAACGCATGGTGTACTACACCATAACCACCCTGCAGTCATGTGCAATGCACATGGTTGTGGCACAGTAGGTCAGCATTTTCAGGGTTAACACATGCATTGAGTGACATACCACTCCCTCACTGCCTGTCAAAACCAGCAATGCCAGCTGCACATCTCAGCAATCCCTTACAGCCCCCTTTAAGCCCATCTTCCTCTCTCAGAGCCCCCCTAGATCCCTTTAGTTCCATGCACCAACTCATTCCTAACTGGAGAATGTGGTTTCTAAGTCCCTTTCTCTGTCTCAAAAGTGAGACTTCAGGAGTCAGTTTAGACCCCTGATATCTCACCAAAGACCCCCTAACAACATTGTGAAAAACATGTAATGTGTTATTGTTAAAAAATGGCAAAAAAAAAAAATCTGACTAAAAGTTCTAAACCCACTGTTCTCCAAGGTCACCGTCTCCCTTATAGGGGCCCCAGTGCATTACTTTGCCCAGGGGCCCATGATGCTATTAAGATGGCACTGCTGCTCGTGATCCTTCTAGTGATATAAAAATCTATATAGGGGAATCAGAACCTCCTTCCTCCTGCTGGTGATCCCTCTAATGATATAAAAATCTTTATAGGGGAATCAGGACCTCCTTCCTCCTGCTGGTGATCCCTCTAATGATATAAAAATCTTTATAGGGGAATCAGAACCTCCTTCCTCTTGCGGGTGATCCTTCTAGTGATATAAAGATCTTTATAGAGGAATCAGAACCTCCTTCCTCTTGCTGGTGATCCCTCTAGTGATTTCAAGATCTATATAGGGGAATCAGGGCCATGTTCCTCCTGCTCGTGCTCATTCTAGTGATATAAAGATCTATATAGGGGAATCAGAACCACCTTCTTACTGCTGGTGATCCCTCTAGTGATATAAAGATCTTTATAGAGGAATCAGAACCTCCTTCCTCTTGCTGGTGATCCCTCTAGTGATTTAAAGATCTATATAGGGAAATCAGAATCTCCTTCCTCCTGCTGTTAATCCCTCTACTGATACATCCTGGAAATTCTTGTTGCTTCTCCCACTGCCTGGCCACATGGTTTGCTCATTTTGCAATCATCTGAAATGAGTAACCCAAAATTCTTTACCTCTGTAGTGCTGGCCAAAAATTAGTCCTGTGTAAGCTATAAGTCACTCAAGCTATAGTGTACACAGGACCATGGAATCTCCTCATGTAAGGGTCTGGGCTGTTTGTGATTGGCTCAGCCCTGTCATATGTTGTAAATCACATGCTCTTTCATATATGAAGAACGAAGAACGCATGCTCGTCTATAGCTAAAAGTATCAAGTGTTGTTTTTTTGTTCCAGCAACTGATAAGAGTGGTGGTACAGTGAGTGAAATGAGTATGTGCTGTTGGAAAGAGGAGGATTAAAGCAAATCGTTCACTTTAACCTGCATGGGCAAAGCTAAGGGGCCTATTTAAAAAGTAGTGGAATGACCACTGCTAAAAAAAAAAAGTGCTTCACACATTTATAAAGCACAGCGGTTTACAAATGTGCATTGCACTCCATTGGCTTTGAGAGCAAAAGCCAAAGGAGCACAATAAAAAAACTTTCTTTTGTAAAAAGAAAAGAAAAGTGAAAGAGTATTGCGTCAAGTAACACAGGCTATGCACAATGGTCTGCATTTTATGAATGGGCCTCAAAGTAGTCATGGTGTGCATATTTCAGCAGAGAATGATGGAGAGTGGATAGTGGAATCTGCTTTTCTTTATAAATTAGAACTTAGAGCAGGGGTCCCCAAACTGCGGCCGGGACCGAATTTGCTTGTCTTTATCCAGCCCTTGGGGCACTATTTCTTCCACTGATTTGAGGCACTATTTGTTCCCCTGACACACGAGATGGGAAACTAATTTCTCCCACTGACACACATTATGGGGCACTATTCCTCCCACTGACACCAATGATAGGGTACTATTCCTCCCACTGACATCAATGATAGGGTACTATTCCTCCCACTGACACCAATGATAGGGTACTATTCTTTCCACTGACATCAATGATTGGGCACTATTCCTCCCACTGACACCAATGATTGAATTGGGCAATTGTGTGGCAAATGAGGTTTAATGTTGATAAATGTAAAGTTATGCATGTGGGGGCAAAGAATATGCATGCATCATACATACTAGGGGGAGTACAACTGGGGGAATCCATAGTGGAGGATCTGGGTATTTTGGTAGATCATAAGCTTAATAACCAAAGCGAGCAAAACCCTTTCTTGTATTAAGAGAGTCGAGAGAGACTCCAGAGAGAGAGATATCATTCTGCCCCTGTGCAAATCATTAGTAAGACCTCATCTGCAATGTGCAGTTCAGTTTTAGGCACCAGCTTACAAAAAGGATATCAGGGAACTGGAGAAAGTGCAGAGAAGGGCAACCAAACTGATAAGAGGCATGGAGGAGCTCAGCTATGAGGAAAGATTAGAGGAACTGAATTTATTCTCTTTTGAGAAGAGGAGATTTAGGCTACATTCACATTACAGCATTTTGAATAGCAGGCAGATTTGCCACGATTCTGCCCGCATTTTGAAAGCGCCAATGTGTGAATGACAAATTGCGGGACTCGCATTTCAGATGCCATTCATTTGAATGCCACCTAAAATCGGGGTGCGGGTCTGCGACATGCCTCCGGCGATGCGGGTTTCCGCGATTGCAGAGCGACAATCGCGGCAACCCGCATCGCCGCAAGTGTCATCCAAAAAAGTTCAGGAGTTACTTTTTTGTGACTTCCCAGGATGCGGGTTGCCTCGATTGCAGCGCGATTTTAGGTGTCATTCAAATGAATGGCATCTCAAATGCAAGTCCCGCGATTTGTCATTCACACATTGGCGCTTTCAAATTGCGGCAAATCTGCCTGTGATTTAAAACGCTGAAGAGTGAATGCAGCCTAAGGGGGGATATGATCAACATGTATAAATGCATAAGTGGTCTACATAGTGAACTTGGTGGTGAGTTATTCACTTTAAGGTCATCACAGCGGACAAGGGGGCACTCTTTATGTCTAGAGGAAAAAACATTTCATCTCCAAATACGGAAAGGTTTCTTCACAGTAAGAGCTGTGAAAATGTGGAATAGTCTCCCTCCAGAGGTGGTTCTGGCCAGCTCAGTAGATTGTTTTAAAAAAAAGCCTGGTTTCTTTCCTAAATGTACATAATACAACTGGATGCTAACATTTATAGGTCAAGTTGATCCAGGGAATATTCAGTTGCCTCTTGGGGGATCAAGAAGTATTTTATTTCCCCTGCTGGAACAAATTGGATCATGCTTTGCTTGTTTTTTTTGCCTTTCTCTGGATCAACTGTGGGTATAGGATTGTGTATGTAGGATTGTATGATTTTTTTTTTCCTTTTTATTGTTTGAATTAGTTAGACTTGTGTCTTTTTTTCAACCTGGCTAACTATGTAACTATGATTGGGCAAAATTCCTCCCACTGATACCAATAGTGCAATTTTTTTTACTCCCGCTCCCCTCCAAGCCTATGGCATTGTTTTCTCCCACTGATGCCAGGAAATGTTCAACTCCCACTGGCCACAGTCTGACCCTCCTAAAGTTTTTTTTTTTTTTGTAATTCCTTTATTTTCCAAAGAAAAAATTTGAAGGATACATGCAGCTGGAATGCCATCATCAAATACAGAATCATGGAGACAAGGTGTATATCAGAATAGAGCAACATTATACATAGTAATAGAGGGTACAGTATTCTTATTCTTATATCTTGAAAAACCTAGAACAACATGTAAGTGCACTCCATGGTCTGTAACCGTAGCCCGCCGCAAAGGCGAGCAGCGTTGAGCACCCTGGTGCCTAGCTGAAAGCTGCACGTCCAACTGGTCCTCCCACTCCGACCGCCCCATCAACCGTCCTGAACCGAAAAAAACCCCAAAAACCTTATTATGAAATGACCCCAGGGTTGATTAACGTCCAGGGGGAGGCAGAGACACCTGACCCCAGCGGCCGAGGAACCCGGAGAAGGACTGCCAGATACCCCCCCACCGCAGCCAGGACCCCACCCACCTCCAGGACCAGCCGCCGCGGAGCGGGAGGGTGAAATAAGGCCAGGAAACTCAATTTTTTGAATTATGAAACTACAGAACAGAGTGGAAGTATAATATAGCAGATAGATAGACAAAAAGTAAAAAGGATATAGTGGGAATTGCGTGTCGCCCACCTAGGACCCCTCGGTGTCACGCTGATCAGCGCGGCATTCCGCCAGATAGGCGTCTGTATAGACAAAGTACTGCCAAGGCCGCCAGGTCTCCCGAAAGGCCTCCTCCCTGTCGTTCAGGGTGGCAGTCAGGTCTTCCATATTTCTCAGGTCATTAACCTTCGAGAACCAAAGTGCCAGAGAGGGAGGGAGCTCTGACTTCCAACAGAGAGGGATACATGCCTTAGCCGCATTCAGCAGCTGCATTTTCAAGGAAGTTTTGTACGGTCTTTCAAGTGTAATAAACACGCCAGTGGCTTGTCTTCCACATCAACGCCAGTCAGGTTTTTTATGGTGCAGGTGACCCCCTAAGGGAGGATTGACCACCGCTGGACCCGCAACATCAGAAAGGGAACTATCAGGTTTGAGGAAGTCCGAGACATAAGTACAGTTTACTGCCCTCAGCCGCTGGAAAGCCGGATTGTGAAGGCCCGGTTCAAAATCTGGGTTGTCCAAGACCGTGATCATAGGCGATGGGTATGTGGAGGCTGAGGTGTGCCTGAAGGCCTCCCTGGCAACAGCCAGGGTGCCCCCAAGAGTTGGGTGGTCCGCTATTCCACGGGGAAGGGAGGAGCGGATCCACGGCCAGCTTTTCACCATGCCTGCTGAGTCCTCCACCTCCATGGCAACCCAGTGCTTGGCGTCGGCATGGCAGAACCAGTCCACCAGCCTAACCAAGTGAGTAGCCCTGTAATACGCCCTCATGTCTGGGAGGCCCACACCTCCCAGAGCTTTGGGCAGGTGAAGAATGGTAAGCCAGATCCTGGGCTGGCGGTGGGACCATACAAATTTACGGAATAGGACTTCAACCCTCTTGAAGAAACTGGACGGGAGCCGGATGGGTAACACCTACATGATGTACAACATTCTAGGGAGGACAGTCATCTTCAGGGCGCTACATCTGCCAAATCATGTCAGCGCCAGTGAATGCCAGCGGAGTAAATCCGTCGGGCCAGTAGAGGTACAAAATTTGCAGAGTATAGGGCCTTTATGTCGCTGGTAATGTCTACCCCTAAATAGCGTATAGAGGAATTAGCCCAAAACAGAGGGTAGGCTGCTCTCAGGCGGTCCACCACAGCCTGGTCAGCGGTGATATTAAGGACAGAGGACTTGGCCATGTTGATCTGAAAATGCGACAATGAACCATACTCCCTCAGCAACTGAAGAACTCTCAGAAGGGACTTGTCGGGTGAGGTCAGGAAGAAAACCAGGTTGCCAGCAAAGGCAGCGACCTTATGTGAGCCAGAGCCCTTCCGAAAGCCCTTCATCTCCCGGTCCGACCTCAAAGTACAGAGAAAGGGTTCGAGTGTCAAAATAAAAATAAGGGGAGACAATGGGCAGCCCTGCCGGGTTCCATTGCGAATGCCGAAAAAGTCTGATCTGGTCTCGTTGACCCTAATCGCTGCCGAGGGGTCAGAGTAGAGGGACATGATCCATCCAAGCATCGACGCGCGAAGGCCCACATGTTCCAATGTGGCTCTAAGAAAAGACCAGTTGACCCGGTCGAAGGCCTTCTCCGCATCGGTGGAGAGTAAGAGCAAGGGTCTCCGCTCCGATCTGGCCGCGTGTATCAGGTTTAGTACCCGGATGGTATTGTCCCTCGCCTCTCGTTGAGGGACAAATCCTGCTTGGTCACGGTGGATCAATCCCGGTATGTGTGGCAACAGCCTGTTTGCCAGAACCCTCGCGAACAACTTCAGGTCTGTGTTCAGGAGGGCAATGGGGTGGTAACTGCCACATTGTTGAGGATCCTTTCCCTCCTTAGGGATCAGGGATATGTAGGCTCTCAGGGAGTCCGCAGGGAAAGATTGCCCGTGCGGGATAGTGTTAAGCGCTTCCACTAAGGGGCCAGATAAGGACTCAAAAAAGGTCTTATAGTAGGGAGGGGTCAGCCCATCCAGGCCAGGGGCCTTCCTGGGCTTCGCATCCGCCAAAGCCGCACCAAGCTCCTCGACAGAAATTGGTTGCTCAAGTTCCTCCTGGATACTGGGATCTAGGGTAGGCATCCCCGAGGAGACCAGGTACTCCTGCATTTCCAGGTTTTCCGCCCTGGGCGGAATCGCAGGCGCGGCATCCACCAGGTTGTACAGTTTTTCAAAAAAAGAGTGGAATTCCCCTGCTATGACAGCGACAGTTTCTTACCCAACCCAGTTTGCACGCAAGGGATGTAGGTCCCCAGGCGCGGCCTTCTGAGCGCCCGTGCCAAGAGAGCACCTGGTTTGTTGGAAAATTCGTAGAAGCCTCGTTTGACCCAGGCCAGTTTCTGTTTTGTTTTAAAGAAGAAAAGCTCACGAAGCTCCTCCCGAACCTTCTGAAGGTCCCGGAAGGCAGAATGGGACAGGGATTTCTTGTGGGTACGCTCAAGGACCTGCAATCTCATGAATAGATCCTCCATCTGTTGTACGTGCTCTCTCTTGCAGCATGCCCCCCAGGACTCCCCGCACCACTGTTTTATGAGCCTCCCAGAGCACGAGGGGGTTGGTGACCGAGCCAGTGTTTGTAGCGAAATAATCCCGCAAAGTGGACAAAACGTCTCGATGAATCTCCTCAGACTGGAGGAGGGTCTCATTCAACCGCCAGTTCAGTAAAGGTCGGGCCAGGTGATCGAGCTTAAGTATAGCATGAATGGGCGCATGGTCCGAGAGGGACACTGTGCCGATGGATGTGTCTGCTACCTTGTCAAGATGCTGGCGCGGGATCAGAAGGTAGTCCAGCCTGAGTAGGTATGGTGCACCTGCGAAAAAAGCTGTATTCTCAGTCACAGGGATGCTGAATTACATAGTTACATAGTTAGTCAGGTTGAAAAAAGACACAAGTCCATCCAGTTCAACCAAAAAAAAAAAAAAAAAAAAAATATACATATATATATAAAAAAAAAAAAAAAAAAAAACCAACTTGACCTACCTGAACACAGAAAAAAGTTGGACTGATTGATACATTGATACATTAAGTCGTAGGGACACTGACTCTTATGTCGAAAAAAGCGTCCACGTGGTATGGATGAGTCCGACCTGATGGAAGACTAGGGCGCGGTCGTAGAACTGTTCCATCGTCTGTGTAGGTAGCCGTGTCACAGGGAGAGCCTGGTACGCGGGTAAGTACGATATGAATTCGAGCTAGTGGACCGGGCTGGAAATGACTTGACCGCCAACTTACTCTGGGAGGAGGTCAGACTCCTCTAAGTAGCTCTGCAAAACAGGTGAAACGCCCTAATAAAGCGATGT
>BLSH010394297.1:872331-885953 GCA_018402905.1 Glandirana rugosa
AAATATGGGCACCACATTGGCCCTACGCCAATCCAGTGGTACTATTCCAGTCATTAAGGAGTCCCTAAAAATGAGATACAATGGCTTTGAAATGACAGAGCTCAATTCCTTTAAGGTCCGTGGATGGATGCCATCTGGTCCGGGTGCTTTATCTACCTTTATTCTGTCTAAATTCTCCAAGGATCCACCAAGTGAAGCAGTTGTAGCTCTGCTTTAATTTTGCGGAGTACGGTATAGGGGAGGTGTGAGGCACCCCAGTGACATCTAGGAGGGGCTCCATGGCAAAGTTCAGATCGCCACGCAACACCAGCAAACCCTCCGAGAAGTCCAGGAGCTCAGGAAGAAGCCTACGCAGAAATAGTGCGTGGTCTTTATTGGGCAGGTAAAGATTAGCCAGGGTGACCCGCACACCTGATAGTAGACCCCGAAGGAGAAGAAAACGGCCCTGTGGATCTATCCCTTGCGCCTCCAAGACCCAAGGAACGGATCTGGCAAAAAGTATGCTAACCCCTTTGGACTTGGAGACTGGGGAGACACTATGGAATGCCACGGGGAAGGCTTTGTTTGTGAGCTTCGGGATATGGTCTCCCTTAAAGTGCGTCTCTTGTAGAAAGGCTATCTGCGATCCCTCTCTCTTCAGGAAGGAAAGGAGCTGTGATCGCCTCTCCGGCGTATTGAGACCCCTTATATTGAGGGATGTAATTTTGAGGAGACCCATATGGCAGGCCGTAGCCTACTGCAGGCTAGCCGGTAATGAGCGAGTGGAGCCTCGGAAAGGACCCAGGCGAGCAACACCTTCAAAGAAGGAGAAGAATAAGAAAGGGAGAAGGAATGGGGAAGAGAAAGAGAAAAGAAAAAAAAAAAAGGGGGGGTGGGGGTGGAAGAAAGGATAGAGGGAGGGGAGAAAGGAATGTAGAGTATAAACTAAATTACTATCAAGGCTACAAGCCTATGCGTTCCGGTCTCACCCAAGGGCGAGTATCCCGGATCAGGACCTACTGAGGGGGTGAGTGTAGGGATCTGTCCGGAACAACCCAGACAGTTGTCAAGTAAATAAGCTGTATCAGAAAGAACGGAGATGCCGGATTCATGCCAGGACCGACCACAACCCGCCAGGGAAGCTAAACAATAGACCCAGAACACTCAGGTACAGTATATATTTCTTAACACAGTAAACTTTAACCGAATAATCGGAGCAGAGTAACGTAACCCCCCTGCCCCCCCAACCCATGCCAACCTCCACCATAACAGTACAATACCATTGAAATGACCGGCCCCATCTAAACCCCAACCAGCCCCTCCCCCATACAAGCTGCGGCCCCATTTAAGGACCCATTCCCCAGAGCCAAGGCACCGAGCGGGCCCCCGGGCAGCCGCCGGACCCCCACCCCCCACAGCCCGCCCCCCGCCGCCAAAGCGGCGCGGCAGCCAAGGGGTGACCGGGGGCATGAGCGGCAGTGCAGGGCCCGGCCCCCACGGGGTATCCAACCCCAGGCCGAGTGCCCTCCTGTGAAAGGAAAAAGATTAGAAACAATCAACATACATCATGACATTTAACATTATGAATATCCTGGGCATCCCAGAACACAGTGGGGTTATACATGAAAATTTAACAGTAAAAAAAAAACGGTGATGCCAGGGTGAGTAGGGGCAACATCTGGGGCACTACCAGCTTCAGGGACAGGGTCGGCTCAGGACCACCAGAACTAGTCAGTCAGCTGTGGTCTCTACTAGATGCACGTAGGGGGACCGAGGGAAGGGGGGTGAAAACCAGGAACCTCGGCGGCATCTTAGGCCTCGAGGGACGGCCATGACCTCGGCCCCAGACCAAACGTAAAGGGGGGAAGGGGGAAAGGGCAATATGAAGAAGACACAAAGTACTTCAGTCCGATCCTCACGATTGAGACAGCTCCTGAACAATCCGGGAGTGAAAGGGAGCATAGAAGAAAATAGGGGTTCCGCTTGTCATCAGTCAGAACAAAACGGCCGGAGTGGCGCCGACCATTCCTTCCCGGCCTGCATGGGACAAAAGGATGGTGTCTGAAGGTAGGATCTATCCAGAACCACAGGGGGCAGTGTCCGCAGCCCGGGACAGAGAGAATAATAGCCAGGGCAGCCTGGGAGTACACAATCAAACGGCACTCTCGCCAGGCAACTGGTGTATGGTAACAAGAAAAGATTCCTGATGCCCCGATGTCTTACCCGGGCCCGCAATGCTCCCAGTGCCTAGTCCTCCAATGCTGTGGGCCGCCTACGGGACGGCTCCCCACTCCGCGCCCTGGAGCGGGATCTCCGCTGTCGCTGAGGACGTGGAGGCGGGGGGAACCCCACCCCTTGGGAGAGCAGATATTCGTGCCAGTTGGGGATCTCCACAGCAGGACGTTCAAGAAAGGAGAAAAGGTCCGGCAGCTGATCCCGCAGGTAGAACTCCTCTCCCTCCTTCGTCACAACCAGGTGAAAGGGATGGCCCCATCTGTACGTTAGCTCCATTTCCCTCAGGAGATCCAAGAGTGGACGTAACAGAGCACGCATCCCCCTTGTCTGTCTTGAAACATCTGGGTAGATGCGGATGCTTGCCCCATCAAAGTCCAAGGGGCCCTTAGCCCAAGTCTGCCGAATTATTTCCTCTTTGATCCCAAAGAAATGGACCCGACACAGGACATCACGAGGCAGGTCTTGAGAAACCGATCCCCCAGCGGGGGGCACGAGGACCCGGGATCCGATGGACTCTGTCCAGTCCTAGGTTTGCTAAAGGAGACTTGTCAAGGTATCTGTTTAGTATAGCTGTCACCGTGGCCTTGAGGTCAGGGCCCCGAGTGGCTTCAGGTATGCCCCGGAGGCGAAGATTGTTCCGTCGGCTGCGGTTTTCGCCATCGTCGACGCGTAACTGGAGATCGATGAGGTGACGGCGGTACGCCTGCTGGTCAGTCTCCAATGCAGAGAGCCTTGTCTCCGTGGCATTAGCCGACGCCTCCAGGTCACCCATCCGCTCCTCCACCGCCTCCATCTGGCCTCTGATATCATGGAGCTCCTTTGTGAGGGCACTCACTATAGAGGTGGCCATAGCCTGAAGATCATTTCTGGTAGGCAATGATTTCCCTAAGGGTCCCGTCAACGACCGTTCCCGGCGGGATCGCTCCCGGAAGGTTCGTCCCTGAAAGATTCGTTCCCGGAAAGTTTGTTCCCGGAAAGTTCGTTCCCGGAGGATCGGAGTATGGAGCTGCTTGCGAGTCTTCTCTCAGCCACTCTTGAGAGCGGATGGGCGATGGCGACTGCCACACACCAGGGCATTCCTCTCCATTAGATCGGGCCCTTCCTTCTTGCTGTACTCCTTTCTTGCTAGAAGGGGTTGCAGTCCCATGCTGCTGCACACGTGGAGGCGCCATCTTGCCTGAAAGATCGGGGGGGGGGGACCGTGATTCCTAAGGAAATACTGAGTTATCTCCGGTCCTCTGTGTCCCCCCGGGGTGTGTGGGTTCCTGCGATCACCAGCATGCGTTTAAAGGCTTCAGGACCAAGGCTAAACGGTTTGTCCCAGGTTTAGGTCCGGCAGAGCTCCAGAGACACTTCTTCACTCGGCCATTGCTAAGCCACGCCCTGACCCTCCTAAAGTTTGAAGGGCAGTAAACTGGCCCTTTTTTTCAAAAGTTTGGAGACCCCTGCTTTAGAGCTAGATGCTTATGTGCAGTAGAACTTTAATACAGAAGCTAGTGTGCAACTGGAACAGATATTTCAGTACATTTGAATGCCAGAGAGCACTGGAAACCCATCAATTATTCATATGATGGACTTTCCACTTGTCTGCTCATCATCTAATTTAAAACAATACACTACCAGGGGTGTGTGCATGTAACTTCATTTTACTATAACCTAATCTCTGCACAAACAATATTCTATCTAACCTACTTATGCACAGTATATAGTGATCATTTTAAGGCTTGTTCACACTTTGTACGACCCTCAACTGCTCCCATTAATCTGCAGAGGCAATGGGTGTACACATGCTGTGGCTGTAATTCTTTGCTTTGCCCCTGCAGCAGGAGTTATACCCGCTGTCACTTTCAGTGCACCTGCCGAGCATGATGTATTCCAGTGAATGGGCCTGCTCTGCAAGCGCCATGCAACTGTGTGCAAAGCATTGGGTTGTGGCATGCCAGTGCAAGGTTCTAGGTGTTCAAAGCTGCCAGCGAGGAGGTGATACAACATCTCCTCTCTCCGCCTGTCAAATGCTCTTTGAAGAGTGGTCCTAAAAGTGGATTGCTCTTCAGAGACCACAGCAAGTGTGAATGAGTCCTTATGTAATCAGAGAACGTCCATTCAGTTTTTATGAATAACTTGTAAGAATTTCGGTAGCACCTGTTGCAACACTTCTAAAGTAATAGCCCTACTTTGTTATTACATAATCAATGATTGCCTCCTACTCCTGCCAGTGCATTGTAAGTCTTTCTAGAATAGCGGCCTTATTACATAATCTAATGAGGAATTGGAGTGCTAGAGAGCGTTTCCGTATGTCTATATCTCCCCAGAGAGTGCGGTAAACCTTCGTGTAATCAAGTCTCACATCAGAAGTAGAGCAGCTGAATGAGCCATCATCTATAAGCATTGCACAATCCCAGCATATGGCATAAAAGTACAACTGCTGTTCAGTTTGCCACATACAGCCACTTTAACTCCACATTTTTTAAAGGATTTCATATTTCAGCGGATCTGATGTCACTTAATATTCTTATTTTCTGGGTGATGATAGAAAATGAGTAATGAGCTTAACAAACTCAATGAAAGGGCTTTAATGGGGAAAGAAATGGAACACATTGTTATCAGTGCCAAGGATTTATTCTGTAGGCTTTAGCTGTTTGTTTTTGCTAATATAAAGGATGTGTTTGCAGCGTTCTTTATGCACCATCCCCCTAATTAATCACTGTGTTCATATTCTGTCCAGTCCGTCTGTTGGCAATAATATACACAGTTATTCAGGCATGAGATAGGCACGGTACATCACCAGTATGCTGGAGCCTATTGGGGACAGGTAAGTAAAGAGCAGCCAATGGTGAGGAGGCGCACCTTCTAATATATTGCAAAAAAAAAAAAATGTGTAGCGCTACCCCCGCAGGAGCTGCTTAAAGAGGAACTGCAGTCTGCTCACATAATTTGTAATAAAAACATGTTTGCCATTCTGAAGCTTCCCTCTAACCACTTTGAATATTATTTTATATATACTGTGATTCTGTACTTGCCAGATATGCTGCAGAAATCTCCCTCCACTGAGTCTGGCTGCAAACATTTTAACTGTGGGCAGCTGAAGCTGCTGCCTGTTCACTTCCTGGATTTACACAGACACACACCTCCAGCTCTGCAGCTCTCATTGGCTCTCTTATGACTCATCCCCCCTCCCTTCCTGGCAAACTCTCACGAGAGTGAGAGAGAGAGAGCTGTGCATGATGTCAAACGCCGAGGCATTTTTCCAGCCAAGAAACAGGAAGTGGGCTATATAAGGTATTTACTGGCAGAAAAAACAAGTTTTACTATCCAGAGTTAAAACAACAAGGGCAGAGGATTTAAAAGATGGAAAGATGAAAACGAAATGACTGAAGTTCCGCTTTAAGTATGTTTACTTCCATACTCGGCCTCTCAACCCTAAGAACAGTCTCAGCCCCTCTGGCACAGCTGGCAATAGTGTAAGTGCAAGGACCAATAAAAAAACACACATTATGATAAAACACAGAAATGTCTTTACTGTGAAGCTTCTGTGAAAAAGTAACAAAACAATAGCAATATATACATCAAGTAAATCAACTGAATCGTAAGAAGTGAGATCAAGAGCAATATAGCTCAATACTATAGTCAGGCTGCTTTTAGGGGATTACAAACCTGAGAATAACCCCAAGAGCAGAGACAAACACTTGTAGCAATGGCAACTCTACACCAGATTGCTTGCCTCCACATAAATTGGCTCTATGAGTCCAGGCAGGAGGAGAGCAGAAAAATGATCTTCTCTTATGTAAGACCTCTCTCTTCTGTCCCCTGACATCACAGGCCCAACTACAAACACTCTACTCAAATCAACATTCAATGGATCAGCCCCCAAGGTAAACTGTCCCACACACCCACTACATATACAGAGCCCTGAGTATGTGTGTGACTGCAGTGGCGGCCCGTTCATCAGGGCAAATGGGCACCGCCCCCTCTCTCCAGCCACCCCCTCTATGTCATGGATAGATTCATGCATAGCATGAATCTATCCATGGCCACCCGTGACCACCCCCCCCATTCATGCAGCTGTCCCCTTTATGGTGGCGGGGGGTGTCCATGAAGCATCTCATTAGAGCCGTAGCTCCCCGCCTGGCTCTGCACACTCCAGCAAGCTCTCTGCTCGCCAGACTCTGCACACTGCCAGCCTGCTATTAGATGGGGTAAGTGCGGGACTTTGTCCCGACTTTGGGGGGGGGGGGGTCTGTCAGTGCCTCAAGCCCTATCTGGGGCTCTGCTTACTGCTCTGGTGGCTCTGAATACTCCTATCTTGCAATCATGTTTGAAAAAAAATACTATATGCCTGTAACGTGTCCCGATTCACACAACCTGCGTATACTTCCTTACCTTTTAAATGTTTTTGAGCCTGTCCCAAATTTGTCCTTATTAACATACAATGCACAAAGCCCTTCCTCTAAACCTTTAACTCTTTGTTAGAACAGAAATCCTGGATGAACCCTCTACACACTGCTATATACCCGTTCTAAAAAAACTTTGCAATGAAAACAGGAATTTTTTCGTTCACACATATTACACTACATGTTTAAGCTGGCCAACTGCATCAAAGCAGTCCCTCTCTGGCCTGTCCCTAACCTGCTTTGCAAAAGGCAAATGCTACATTGGACACAATGCCAACATGAGGCAAAAATATACAAATTGGAGGAGAGCCACCAGGTTCAGGTCTGGCCACTGACCTGCAATGCAACAGAAATAAGAGAACATTCTCAGAATATATGTCATTCAAAAGATTTAATTTGCTTTTATCATTTAAAGTGCTTGTAAACCTCTGACATGAAATATGAACAAAGCATATCCCTCCATAGCGGGCAACACTACAGAATTACTCTCCTATCCGGACCGCCGCGGTTCCAACATTTCACCCAAGTTTAAGCCGCTGTCGTTCTAAAGCCTCGTACACACGCTTAGATTTTCAAACAACAGAACATCCGTTTTTTGTTGGATGATTGTCTCATGTCGAAAGTGAAGAGCGTACTAACCATACCAAAATTTTCATATGACCAAATTCAACGTCAGAAGTGATGTAATGTGTTGAATAGCTTTGTATGTTTTTTTTTTAGTTCTGAGCATGCATAGTTGTGATCGATTTTTCTCTTACGTTCATTGACAGACGCAGCCTCTATTCATGACACATGGGGTTTATGCACATCCTACTAGGAGTAGACTAGGCAAAAAGAAAAAAAGCAAGCTGACCCCTCCCAGGGGGCCGTCCTCACTCAGCATATAACCCCCCAGCTCTGCATAGCATATCAGTTTTTTTATGCCTAGTGCAAAGAGTTAGACCTGGCTCCCTTATGGGATCTGCGGTTCCCCATTTTTTCTTCTTTTTGCTTTTCTCAAGCTATCTGACGAAGACTGCCATCAAGTAGCCGGCTGGGGCATAGAGGATAACTCGAATCCTGAAATGTCCCCAGCACGGCCGACGGATGCGAGCTACCCTTAGCTTTGGCGGGGTCCGCCACATCGTACCAGTTCTGTGCGGGGGGGCTAGTGGGTGCGCTCGTGTCCAGGGGTGTTTCTGGCCTGCAGCATCCCTCTCCACCTGAAGGGAGGAAGGTCTGCTACCGGGCGGCTACCTGCTGTGCCCGTCGGGAATGGTGAGTGACACCCCCTCCCCCCCTGGGGTGCGGAGGGGGGGGCGACTAGCGGTACCGTAATTCCGGTGGAGAGTCCTGGGGTCAAGGTGTTCTTTTCCTATTCTACCCTCCCCCCGGCCCCCCTGCGCCGCACCCCCCGCGCTAGCGGAATCGCCATGCGGCGCTTCGCCACCATTTCGCGGTGTATCGCCACCATTTTGCCTGAGCCGCGCCTGGTGGCCATTTTGCCGTAGCCGCGGCCATTTTAATGGCTTGTTTGGCCTCTTGTGACCACTCGGCGGCCATTTTTCCGTAGTCGTGGTCATTTTTACCATGTGCTTTAGCCTCTTGTGACTGCTCGGCGGCCATTTTTGGTATGTCCCCCTGATAGAAAACGTGCGTGTCGGCGCCGTTTTTCTCTTCCTGATCAGCGGTGCACACACAGCGGCAGCAGCTTGGCAGTGGCGGACAGCACGCCTACAGTGACTGTGGAGAGCATACAGAACAGTAAGTATAGCTGACTTTCCCCTGGGGTGTTGGTGGCGGCGGTGCAGAGTCCTCCTGGGCATATCCTGGTCGCTCTGTGGGGCAGTTTGGTGGGGCAGCATTGTGGGGGTGTCATGGCCCATAGGCCTTCAAAGTGTTACGGTGGTTCAATGGCGGCTGAAGCGGTGGGTTCTTCTCTGGAGAGGTCCACAGAAGCGCAAGCTGCGCTGGGACCTCTGGTTCCCCTGGATCAGCTAACATCCATTTTGGGAGAGTTTTTCACCCGGGGGGGGTACCGAGCCGTGCCAAGGGGGTGACTAAAAAGCGTTCATCCCCTCCTCCTTCTGAGGAGGAACCTGAACCAGAAGGGGGCTCTGTGGTCACAGGGACGCCCGTGGAGCTTTCGGATGGTGAATTGGAGCCCTCAGACGGTGAGGAGCACCAGGGGGCCTCAGTGGCGCACGAAAGGGCGTTAGTGGCCTCCCTGATCACTGACATCCGAGAGTCGCTGCGACTGGACCAGACTGGGGAGTCGCAAAGAGCCTACCTGTGTTTGTGGGTCTTTTAAACCGACACGGACCCCTAAGGTGTTTCCTTATGTCCAATTTTTTGACCCGTTTGTGTACAAGGAATGGCAGCGTCCACAGAATTCCTTTTCACTGCCCAAACGTTTCTCTGTGGGCATCACCCGCAGTGGACCCTCCGGTGGCTCGCCTGAATAAGGCGACGACCATTCCATTGGGGGAGTCACCATCCTTTAAGGATCCGTCCGATAGATGGACGGAGGCGGTGTCCAAGGCATTGTTCTTGGTGGCGGGGATGGCCATGAGGCCGGCTCTGGCGTCGGCCATGGTGGCGCAGTCGCTCACAGAATGTGCGATGGAGTTGCACAATGATTTGGGCTGCAGGTGCTCCCCTGAGGCTTTGCAGCGGGCAGACCACCTGGTGCAGGGTCTCCATTACCTATGTGATGCAGCTTTGGACCTGCTCCCTATGCTGTCAAAGATGTCTGTTTTTGCAGTCATTATCAGACGGTTATTGTGGTTGCAGTGTTGGTCTGGTGACCACGCGTCCAAAAAGGGCCTCACAGACCTCCCTTTTCAGGGTGGTCAGCTTTTCAGGGCGCAACTGGATGAAATCATTTAGGAAGAGTACTTTTCTTCCAGAACCCAAGAGGCAGGATTACCGCCGTAGGCCGGGGACTTCATCCTCGGGCCAGAAGCGTTTTTTTTAGTCCGCCCGGTTCAGCGGGCAAGGGCTCACGGCCCGGCAAGTCTGCCACGGGGTCCGGCAAGCGGCCCTGGCAGTGCAAGCCCGATAAGACAGAGGACAAGTCCTCCGCATGATGGGTTGTCCCCACCCGACTCTCGGCTGGGGGCCGGCTTCTGGGGTTCGCAGACCGGTGGACCGCTCGCATCTCCGATCAGTGGGTGCGGGAAGTGGTGTCCTCTGGGTACAGGATAGAGTTCAGTACTTTACCCCCAGACAGGTTTTTCCCATCAAACTTGAGGCTCCCTCCGGGGCGTCGGGAAGCTCTGCTGGGGGCTGTTTAGACGCTTTCCGAACGGGGGGTAATTGTGCCGGTCCCACCATTGGAAAGGTTCCACAGCTTCTATTCGAACCTCTTTGTGGTGCCCAAAAAAGGTGGGGTAAGGCCAGTTCTGGACCTGAAAGCGCTCAATCACTTTGTGAAAGCACAGAAATTCAGGTTGGAATCAGTCCGCTCGGTCATGACCGCCCTTCACGGCATCTCTGGACATCAGGGACGCTTATCTTCATGTTCCCATTTGTCTCCGGCATCAGCGTTTCCTGCGCTTTGCGGTAGGGGATCTACATTACCAATTTGTGGAACTTCCCTTCGGTCTGGCCTCGGCTCCTCGGGTCGTCACCCAGCTGTTGGCTCCGGTGCTGGCTGTATTGAGGCAGAGTGGCATTGCTGTGGTACCTCGGCGCTCTGCTCCTGCGAGTGGAGTCAGCTTCGGCTCCGGACGACAATGTTGCTATCACCATGGCCTCGATGAGAGACTTCGGCTGGCTGATCAACCTGCAGAAGTCAACATTGATCCCGTCCTGTCGCCTGAATATCTGGGTCTAATAATGGACATGGAGCAGGCGAAGGTGTTCCTACCTCCGGCCAAGTGGCTGATGCCACAAGCAGCGGTGCGATTCCTGCCGTCACGTCGGTGGTCCTCCTTACGGTTCTGTATGTGGGTGTTGGGGCTCATGGTCTCGGCCTTCGAGGCGATACCATACACCCAGAGTCACACTCGGCTCCTACAGCGAGCGATCCTGTTATGGTGGGACAAGTCTCCGTTGTGCCTGGACCAGCTGAACAAATTTGATCATCAAACCAGGGGGTCATTGACCTGGTGGCTCCGGGCCCCGGCATTGACTTCGGGAAGGTCGTTTCTTCCCCTGAATTGGTCGATAGTCAAGACGGACGCCAGCCTATCAGGCTGGGGAGGGGTCCTGGGGCAGCTGTCTGCTCAGGGCTGTTGGTCGACGCAGGAATCGCGCCTTCCAATAAATGTGCTGGAGCTGAGGGCAATCAGGCTCTGTCTCTCCCACTGGTCGGCAAGGCTGCGCAGCCTCCCGGTTTGTCAGTCGGACAACACCACGGCGGTGGCGTACGTGAACCATCAGGGCGGAACAAGGAGCTCGGCAGCAGCTGTGGAGGCGGCCCACATTCTGAGGTGGGCAGAACTTCACGTGCCGGCAATCTCCGCCATCTACATCCCGGGCGTAGAAAACTGGCAAGCGGACTTTCTCAGTTGCCAGACTCTGGATCAGGGGGAATGGTCTCTGCATCCAGAAGTGTTCCTCCAGATTTGCAAATGGTGGGGCACACCAGATGTGGACCTAATGGCGTCCAGGTTCAATCACAAGGTGCAGACCTTTGTGTGCAGAACAAGGGATCCGTTGGCGGCCGCCACGGATGCACTAGTCGCACCTTGGTCCCGGTACAGGCTTCTGTATGTCTTTCCTCCTCTCAAGCTTCTACCGCGGCTCCTGTGCAGGATAGAGGCAGAGGGAATCCCGACAATCCTGGTGGATCCGGATTGGCCTCGGCGCCCTTGGTACGCCGACGTGGTGCGGATGGTAACGGATATTCCCTGTCGGCTCCCGCTTCGTGAAGATCTGCTGTCGGGGACCCATCCTGCACCCTCGCTGGCTTTGACGGCTTGGCTATTGAGTCCCAGGTGCTGAGGGATAGGGCGTTTCTGACTCTGTGTTCCCTACCATGCTTAAGGCGCATAATTGTACGTCGTGCAAGATATATCATCGCACCTGGAAGGCTTATATTGCCTGGTGTGAGGCGGGGGGTTGGAACCCCCGCTCTTTCTCTATATCCCGGGTGCTGGCCTTCTTGCAGCAAGGCCTGGATAACAATTTGGCTTTGAGTACACTCAAGGGTCAGATTTCGGCTCTGGTGATTCTTTTTCAACGTCCTTTAGCTACGCATTCTTTGACACCTACATTTGTACAGGGTGTACGTCATGTAGCTCCTCAGGTACGGTCGATGTTGGCCTTGTGGATTTTTAAATTTAGTACTTTTTGTACTGCGGAAACCGCCATATGAGGAAATCAGGGATATTCCCTTACAATTGCTGTCACAAAAGGTGTTTTTTTTTGGTGGCCACTGCATCCGCTTCGCTGCGCCATTCCCCTTCATTCCTACCGAAGGTGGTTTCCTCTTTTTACATTAATGAGGACATTGTTCTCACTTCATTGTGTCCACACCCGTCTCATCCCAAGGAGATTGCTTTGCACTCTTTGGATTTAGTAAGGGCTCTGCGGGTGTATTTGTCGGCTACAGCTTCTTTAGGAAGTCTGATGCTTTGTTTGTACTGATGGAGGAAGGTTTGGCGGCCTCGTCAGCTACTATATCCCGTTGGATCAGACAGACTGTGACCCATGCGTATACTGTTCGGGGCCAAGAACTCCCTTTTCCGGTCACGGCTCTTTCCACCAGGGCATTTAGCACTTCCTGGGCTTTCAGACACCAAGCCTCTGTGTCTCAGTGTGCAAGGGGGCTACATGGGCCTCGGTGCACACTTTTGTTAAATTTTTACAAGGTGATGTGTCAGCATCCATGGATGCTGCTTCTGGCTGCAAATTTTTGCAGGCGGCGGTATAGGCGCCTCCTGAGAGGATTCTGTTGGGTACAGTTGTTATTATTTACCCACCCCTCTTGTTGGAGGCTGCTTTGGGACGTCCCCATGTGTCATGAATAGAGGCTGCGTCTGTCAATGAACGTAAGATAAAATAGGATTTTATTAAGAACTTACGGTAAAATCCTTTTCTCTGAGTTCATTGACAGACGCAGCACCCACCCCATTGTGTTGCATTTGTACGGCTTGTTACGAACTGATATGCTATGCAAAGCTGGGGGGTTATATGCTGAGTGAGGACGGCCCCCTGGCAGGGGTCAGCTTGCTTTTTTTCTTTTTGCCTAGTCTACTCCTAGTAGGATGTGCATAAACCCCATGTGTCATGAATAGAGGCTGCTTCTGTCAATGAACTCAGAGAAAAGGATTTTCCGGTAAGTTCTTAATAAAATCCTATTTTTTCGTACGAAAACTGTACTAATGATACGAAAATTGGACGTTGACTTGACGTACGGAAAAAATTTTCTAGTCTCCACATCCAGCTTTTGTCGTCCAAAAAATCAAAATTGGCTGTCTAAAGGAGCATACTAATGGTAAGAATTTCAGATGATCGGTCGTCGTACGAAAATTCCCGTATGAAATTTGCATCGTGTGTTCGGGATTAGAGGCAGGCTACACAGTTTTGAGTAGTGGGCAGGGGCTGGAGCTGCAGTAGTTAACTTTTCAAGTTAACCAGCAGGTGATTGCTTGCTAGGATACAGGGTGGACCTAGCAGCCAATCATCAGCTTGTTAAGAAGAAAAGTTGACTCCAGCCACTCCCACCTGCCATTCAGTACTGTATAGCCTACCGCCCTTTGCTCTGCTGAGAATGACAGCGGCTGAAGCTAGGGGGGAAAAGCTGGCTCCTGCTCGCAGCTCAGAACTGTACAGCCTCCCGCTCTCCTCTGTGTAAGTAAAAGAGTAAAGGGACAGAGGAGATTGCAGTGATGGGGGGGGGCGAGGGGGCATAGTAGACCAGAGGACACTGCTGTGTCGAGGTCGGGGACGGGTGATGAGTTTTGACACATCGGACGGAGATTAGGGCTTGTGTGCTACGTTTAAAGTATGCCCTTAAAAGCATGCTGCTGGCTAGTAGACTTTAAGAATGGTAATCATACGAGGAAATCTGTCGGTTAAAACTAAAAA
>BLSH010394297.1:887718-899460 GCA_018402905.1 Glandirana rugosa
TCGGGGGAGACACCGCTGTGGGAGGTAATGTGAAAGGAGGGGGCAGAGGATACCGCTGTGGGAGGTAACGTGAAGGGGGTACAGAGGACACCGCAGTGAGGGGGTAATGTGATGGAGGGGACAGAGGACACCGCAGTGAGGGGGGTAATGTGAAGGAGGGGACAGAGGACACCGCTGCTGGAGGGTAATGTGAAGGGGGGACATGGGATAACTCTGTGGGGAAAGGGGGGGTGACATGAGGGGGCTGAGGAGACTCCTGTAAATAGGGGGTGTGGGATGTGAAGGTGGGCTGAGGACCCTGCTTTGAAGGGGCAACTGTGATGTGAAGGGGAAATTGTGATATGCTGGGGGAATCAGAGGATCTGATATAAGAATGGGATTGTGATTTAAGAGAAAGGGGGCTGTGATGTGAAGGATCTGAGTCATCACACAAACATGTGATTCAGACCTCAGTTGGAGGAAAATTTTACTGATCGGACTTTCGTGAATTTTAATTCAGTACCCCTGCTCTTAAGTGTGTACTTGTCTCAATCCAGGGCACCAAGGAGTTGATTTATGATTTACTAAAACCGGAGAGTGCAGAATCTCGTGCAGCTGTGCATGGTAGCCAATCAGCTTCTAACTTCAGCTTGTCCAATTAACCCTTGACAAAAAACCTGGAAGTTGACTGATTTCTATGCTGCGCTGCACCATATTTTGCACTTTCCAGGTTTAGTAACTCAACCCCTAGGTGTCATTTCTGTCTTATGCTTTGTTCCTCTGCTATCAGCATGAATCACTTATGACAAGTTTTCCTGACACCAAGAGCAAAAAGGAGACAGGGGAGGGCACCATCTGTGATTGACAGCCATAGCTCTGTATCTGTGTGAAGAGGGGTGTGTTCCTTCCCTCCAATCGGCTCTCACTAAGGTCTGCAGAATGTAACTTCAGCTACCCACCCCCTGCTTTCTGGAAGCGCAGGCAAGCTGATTTAAGAGGTTGTAACCCCTCAAATGTACCCATTGATGTGTCTATCCTCAGGTGATACACAGAGATGAAACAAATCCTCCTACATAAGTTGTACCTGTTTTTTGCAGTCTTTTTTTTTCTCTACAGCTGTTCAAAGTGCTTAATTTATAAAGCTTGTCTGAGAGTTCAGAAAAAAATAGGGCGGAGAGCTGAAGTTACACAATGCAGAGCTCAGTGAGGAGATCTCTAAGAGCCGATTGGAGGAAAGGGGCACACACCCCTTCGCACAACACACAGGAACAGAGCTGAGGCTGTCAATTAGCTGGAGATCCTTATCCCTATCACCATTGTTCTCTTGGTGTCAGGAAAATTTGTCAGAAGTGACTAATGCTGATAGCATAAAATAATAGGGGGACGGGGAGTACTTAGATCTTGGGAGAAACCACTCTAGCTAGGCAAGACGCAATGTTCTAAGTTAGATATCTTATTTTTCTTTTCTCCATTTTTTTTTTCAAATTCGTTTTTTTAAGTTTAACTTTGTATTTTTAAGGGTTGGTGTGAAGGAGCGGGCCGTTGCATGTTCATTTAAGGTCCACTTTAACATCTTATTTTCATTTTTTTATGAATCAATATGGCTGAAAGTATAATGAATGATTGTAATCTCCTTGCACTGGGTTATTTAATCGTTTGTTGCTGTTCAACTCATGTGCAACACGTTGAAATCAATGTTCCGAAAATAAGGTTATTGCTGACAAGGTTTTGCTCAGCAGTGGGTAATTAAAATCACCCATGTAAATTAGTACTGAGCGTTCTGCAGTCCCCCGCTCCATTTTCCCTGCTGCTTAAAGCACTGGCTTACAAGTGCCTTATGGTAAATGCAGCCTGCTTAGGGTCCATGATAAATGAAAATGTCAACAGTCAGGACTGTGAAAAGAGAACACCAGACAAAGATATAAAATTCAATCAGAAACATGTAAAGTGACTATTACAAGTATATGCATTCTGTTTGGGACGGGTTTTGGTGATAAAATGCATGTCATACAAACCAGCATGGATAAAGGCGAAGATCTGGAGAAGGGGAGACCTGGGAGGGAAGAGGGTATGTGCTCTGATCTTTTTAGTTACAGTAAGGGGGTGTGATGCAGAAATGTTGTCTTGTATTGTGAGGGACTGATGCTGCTGCTGGACTAGGTGCTAGTGTGGTCTGAAACAAGTGTGTGGACTGAGCCTGCAGCCTTTTACAAGCCTCTGGCTTCTATGCCAGTGTTTAGGCGAGGACCAGGTTAGTTGTGTGTGAGATTTTTTTTGCAATAATAAGGCACAGTTACAACTTTCATTAGTTGCTATGGATAACTTTACTGTAATCTCACCCACATATTTGGCCATACCCTCATTTAGCTTTAGCTCATACTCCCAATTTGCTTGATGCCATACCACCAATTTGCATTAGCTCATGCCCCCAATTTGCATTAGTCCATACCCCAATTTGCTTTAGCCCCCAACTCTAGGGTTGCTACCTCATCCCTTTAAAACCGAACACATATGAATTGCACAGGTTCTCTGGCTGATTAAGGTGGTAAGTAAACTCACTTGGTGCCTTATCTGCATTCAATTAGTCACAGAACCTGTGTAATTCATATGTGTTCAGGTTTAAAAGGATGAGGTGGCAACCCTACCCAACTCCCAATTTGCACTAGCCTATGCTCCCAATTGGCTTTAGCCCATTCTTCCAATTTACCTTGGCCCATAATCCTAATTTGCTTTAGTCTATACACCCAGTTTGCATTAGCCCATACCGCCAATTGGCTTTAACCCACAATGTTAATTTGTTTTAGTCCATACCCCCAATTTGAATTGTCTCAAACTCCCATCTGCTTTAGCCTATACTACCAATTTGCATTAGCCCATACCCCCAATTTGCATTAGCCATACCCCCAATTTGCTTTAGCCCATACTCCCAATTTAGGATAGTCCAAGCCCCCCATTTGTATTTGCTCATACCCCCAATATTCTTTAGCCCATGCTCATAATTTGCATTAGCCCATACCCCCAATTTACTCTAGCCCATACTCCTAATTTTCCTTAACCCATACCCCCAATTTGCTTCAACCAATACAACCAATTTGCTTTAGCCCAAACCCCATTTTTGCTTTAGCCAATACCCTCAACTTGCTTTAGCCCAGTGGTTCTCAACTCCGGTCCTCGGGACCCCCCAACAGGCCAGGTTAGCAGGATAACTGGAATACATCACAGGTGATATAATTTGCTGCTCGGTGATTGCAGTATTCTAGTCTGCATCTCTCCAAGGTAATACTTAAAATCTGGCCTGTTGGGGGGTCCCGAGGACCAAAGTTGAGAACCACTGCTTTAGCCCAATGAATAGCAATGCATTAAAGTGCTTGTAACCTCAATAAAAAAAACAAAAAAATCAGGTTTATACTTACCTGCTCTGTGCAATGAAATTGCATGGAGTGGCCCCTGAACTTCCTCTCCTCAGGTCCCCCGCCAGTGCACCTGGCTCCTCTTTTCTATGTGCCACCATAGGAAGCTGCTTCATAGCGTGGCATACATGCAGGCTTGATCCCTGAGTCATACTGCCTGTGTCCATAGAAACAGACAGCACAGCTTGGCCCTGCCTGCTGCTCCCTTGTCTCTGGCTTTGATTGATAGCAGCAGGAGCCAGTGGCACCCACTGACTCAGCAAAGCCTGTGAGATCGGGAAGTGAGAGGAGAGAGCTGCTGCAGATGGGCACAGTGATGGATCGAGTGAAGACTCAGGTAAGTATTAGGTTGGTGAAGGGTCAATACTTTTAACTAAACATCTTTCATCTTATGCAAGGTATGCTTAAATAAAATGTTAAATAAAATGTTAAAGGAGAAGTACAGCCAAAGTTCGTTTAGCTGTACTTCTCTTGTGGATCACAGGAGTGCAGATGGTTCGGCTGAAGCCTGCTGTCGGCTGTCACAGAGCCGATCCAGGCTGGGAAAAGATCACTACCATATGGTCTGGATCCACCCAGGAGCCTGGGCCGAAAGCTGGCTCAGGCTCAGCGAGCCGCTGAGAGCCTGAGCCGGCCGCTCTTGCCCCCTCCACAGCCCAGTGATTTAGTGAGCGCTGGAGGGACAGAGCAGAGAACCGGTCACTAGCTCTCGGAGCACTGAGAACTGAGTGATCAGTGGTGTTTGATCAATCATATCTCAGTCTTAGAGCCAGCAGGGGGCAGATGCAGCATCAGACTAATGCTGAATCCACCTAGGTGAGTATAATTTCTAAAAAAAAATGAAAACCCATACTTCTCTTTTAAGGCTTTAAAACCACTTTTAGCATGTTGTGGAGAGGTACTGTATATTCACAGCTGTAGGACAGTTACAGTTCTAGTACTTTCTGATATTATTTGGCCAATGTTTGTCATAGAGAAAATGATCTAGGTGTATGCCAAAAATAGCTGGAGAAATGTTCACATTATTATTTTTTATTACCTGATGCAGCTGATGACTCAATATTTATGGTTTGCTGTCACAGTATAATTTAAGAATTAATTATGTGGCATTATGGAGTAATTTCATCATTTTTTTTTCTAGTCCTCTAATACAACCACAAAACGAACAGGGCAATCTGTATTCCAGGCAAGGTTCTATTGAGTTAATTATAGTGAGATTGATCATGCACATTTTGCCTCTGTGTCACCTATATAATTTACTGTGGGCAATGTGTTAAGCTTACAACTGCAGCTCTTGATTTCTATGTTCCATGGTTTTATTGGGCTGTTGTTGAGAAAGAAAGGGATAGAGTATAACACATTATAAGTTTACTCTTTGTACTAAATATATTTTAAGTACACCTGTAAGAAAATCTTGATAATACCTTTATCTGGTAATACTTTTACAGGTTTAATTATAGTAATTTAGTGTGGTAAGTAGAGAAAATTTTGAATATATAAGTACTCGCAGGTGTTTTGTTTGGTGCTAAACATATGGTTAATTGCTTGTAAGTAGCACAATTATACAGGATCTGAAAAGTATTCTATGTACACATCTATCGAGTTCTGTTTCGGTATACTTCTCGAAAACTTTGTCTCTGTATTTGTGAAGAAAAGCTTTGCTTTGTTGAGAAGATATCTTAAAGCTGAACTCCAGTCAGCTTGTACAAACATCCATTGGTAGCTCCCCGCTTCTATAGTAAGATGCTAATAAGCGTGTTAAGTCTAGAAGATATACTTTTCATGTGACGACACTGAAGAAATGACACTTTGCTACAATGTAAAGTAGTGAGTGTACAGCTTGTATAACAGTGTAAATTTGCTGTCCCCTCAAAATAACTCACACACAGCCATTAATGTCTAAACCGCTGGCAACAAAAGTGAGTACACCCCTAAATGAAAATGTCCAAATTGGGCATAATTAGCCATTTTCCCTCCCCGGTGTCATGTGACTCATTAGTGTTACAAGGTTTCAGGTGTGAATGGGGAGTAAGTGTGTTAAATTTGGTGTTTTCACTCTCACTCTATCATACTGGTCACTGGAGGTTCAACATGACCATACAGTGGTCTAACAGGACAGGTTCCACTCAGAACAGGCCTCGCCATGGACGACCAAAGAAGTTGAGTGCACATGCTCAGTGTCACAGAGGTTGTCTTTGGGAAATAGACGTATGAGTGCTACCAGCATTGCTGCAGAGGTTGAAGGGATGGGGGATCAGCCTGTCATAAGCACCACAGGGGTGGCAGCAGCCCAAAAGTCTCTAAGATCTCTCAGAACTGTCTGTACTCACACAAGTCCCAAGGACAGTTGGTTGCCTCCTTCCAACTTCCAAGTGACAACTTTCTCCAGTAATACCAGACCAGTTCTTCAGCAGACAGCCCCTCAGTCAGCTCTCTAGGGTCCCAGTATCCAGGCCCTCAGGTTGCCCACCTGAGGCCTCACAGACAGCAAGAACGTGACAGCAATACTCCTGAGAGTTGCTGTGTAGCAGCTTGCTGGAAATAGAGTGTCCATTCATATAAACATAACAAACAATTCATAGCTATACAAATGACAGCTTCTAAAAAGATTAATCTGGAGGCTGTGGGCAGCTTCTAATTAGTGGTAAGCTGACTACAGGCTGAGCTAGGTTGCCTCGTCTGTCAGGCCGGGATCCCCAAAGTTGTGAAAAGAAATGAGAGAGGGGCACCAAGCCGACCTGCCATGTACCTGACTGTGGAGCCCGAGATGGTGAGGTTGGCCTCTTGCACAATTCCTGTCCAAGCACCCCTGGTAGTGGAGACAGGGACTGCTAGGGCAGTGGAAGGTGCAGGTGCCTGGCAGCTGTAGAAGGGAGCTGTAACTTGAAGACACAGGAGTCCTTCCAGTGGTGACATGGAATCTGGTCACAAGCCTTGTTCAGCAGGAGCCAGGCAGACAGGTGCAGAATCAGGATCAGTTGCAAGGTCGGAAACAGGCAGAAGCCGGTAACGTGCTGGTGGTGGGGTACCAGATCAGAAGGCGGAGCCGTAGTCATAAATCCAAGCCGGGGATGGTAACTTAAGCAAGAAGCAGATATAGCAGGCAGGGGTGGTCCAAGAAAGTTGTCAGACGTAGTCAAGTCAGAGACAAGGTCAGCAGACATGGATAAGGATCAGGAGCACAGGAACCAAAGTTGAAGACAATCCAGCACTGAAGCCAGGCAGACTCAGAGTTTAAATAGGCTGCTGGACGCCAGAATCTGTAGATGTGTGTGCATGCTAATGTGTGCGCGCACGTGCTCGCACAGTCCTTGCTCATCTTTGTCTGTGACTCTGCACATGCACATTAGAATTAGCACTTGTTGAACGGGGATTAGCAGCTGCTGAATGGGAATGAGCACTTACTGCATGGGAATGAGCACCTGCTGCACGACTTCTCTGGCACGACCACAGTGTAGTAAGTGAGTTTATTGTAGAGATCAAAAAAAGATAAAAGTTGCACTCACAAACAAAAGTAGATAATAACAATTAAAATAAAAAATAAAAGTGTGAACACATCATCTGGTGTGCCTTCTGTGTCCCACAGCGGCGGTTCTTGCCCTGTCTATAGTGCTTAGCTACAGCGACTCTGGTATAGCAGCCACAGAGGGAGCTGCTCTCTGGCCTTCCATCTCCATAGATGTCTAGCCACTTCAGCCCCGGACGGATTTCCAGCTTTAGGACCGGAGCCCTTTTTGCGATTCGACGCTGCGTCGCTTTAACTGACAATTGCTCGGTCGTGCGACGTTATACCCAAACAAAATTTGCGTCCTTTTTTTCCCACAAATAGAGCTTTCTTTTGGTGGTATTTGATCACCTCTGCGTCATTTCTGATCGCCGCTATAAACAAAAGAAGAGCGACAATTTTGCAAAAAAACCCAAATTTCTTACTTTTTGCTAAAATACAAATCCAAAAAAAATATATAAAAAAACATTTTTTTTCACCGTTTTTGGCCGATTTATATTCTTCCTCATATTTGTGATAAAAAAAAATCGTAATCGGCGTTTATTGATTGGTTTGCGCAAAAGTGGTCGCGTTTACGGGTGATGAGAATTCATTTTTGGGGTTTTTAGTTTTTTTTTATTTTTTGCTAATAATGGCGGCGATCTGCGATTCTTAGCGGTACTGCGATATTTCAGCGGACATGTCGGACCATTTTGACACTTTTTTGGGACCATTGCCATGTATACAGCGATCAGTGCTATAAAAATGCACTGATTACTGTGTAAATGCCATTGGCAGTGAAGGGGTTAACCTGCAGGGGGCGCTCTAAGGGTTAATTATGTTCCCTGGGCGTGTTCTAACTGTGGGGGGACTGCCCTAACAGGAGAAGGGAAGTGGTCATAGCCTCCATGTACAGGAAGGCTGTGATCACAGCCCTTCCCCCTTCACAGAATGGAGGTCCGTGTTTACTTACACGGACCTCCGTTCTTTCACTCCGGGGGCGGCATCGCGGGCGGCCGGCGGAGATCGACACCCACTCCCTGGCCCTCCCGGAATACAGTGAGCGCGCGGACGCGCCTCCAGCGGCGCACGCGCTCACTAGGCTCGATCTCGCGGCTGCCGTCGTATGCCGGCGATTCGCGTTACAGAGCCACTTTGTCGCCGTCATTTGCCGATCAGCCGTCAGCAAGCGGCTAGACTGCCGCTAATTTAATAGACAAACTTTTATCTACTTTGGTTTGTGAGTGCACCTTTTATCTTTTTTTTTTATTTGTACAATAAACTTGCTTACAACACTATGGTTGGCTTGGTGCCCCTCTCTCTTTTCTTTTCTGTTAAAATAGTTTATGTTGATTGAGAGAGTTTAATTCTGCTTTAAACTACTAGTATGTTTTTGGATTGTGGACAGAAACCTGAGCACCTGGAGGAAACCCAAGCAAACACGGAGAGAACATACAAACTCCATTAAGCTTACTACGCTCTATTAAATGTCTGAGAGGCACTTGGCAGCAATGCGAACCACCCACAAAACCCTGATTGTTTGCCCTTTGAACTCACCCTTTTGTGGCAGTCAAAATACATGCCTAAACTGATTTAAACATCTGAATCATTGACTGAAAGCATATCTTTTTCCAGGTCCACAGCCTCTTTCCATCATTTGTCTCTAACGTCTTACAGAAGTTTGCCATGAATGTATGGAGGCTGTTCTGTCTGTGTTGCTGTCCTCTGTCACCTAACTCTCATACAATCTATGGCTATGGCTATAAAGGGGCTTGGTTCTTACCAGCCAGTACTGGTAAATCCATCTGAGTCAGTGTCATGTACCTGGGTGTCATTGGATGTTCCTGGTCCCACAGCTGCGGCCTTATCTGTGGTGCCACGGGGGGAGCTCTGGAAGTATTGCAATATTCTCCCAGCTTGATGCACTGCCTTGGACTCACTAGCTCCAACTGCTGCCAGCTGCAGACAATGTACAATCAAGCCGCCCATAAATAGCAGCACTTCCTGTTTCTCAGTGCCCGTTTGTTTGGACTAGCTCCCTGAGTGTATTGATAGCTCTGTGATTCTGATTCCCGTGTATGAACTTCTGCCTGAATTTTTGACCACTCTCCAGCCAGGGACATCAACACAATTCTAATCTTTTTGGCTCTATAAACCACCACAATGGATTTGAAATGAAACGAACAAGGTGCGCTTTAACTGCAGACTTTCAGCTTTAATTTGAGGGTATTTATATCCAAATCCGGTGAACGGTGTAGGAATTACAACAGTATATATGTGCCTCCCACTTTTTAAGGGACCAAAAGTAATGGCATAATTGGCTGCTCAGCTGTCCCATGGCCAGGTGTCTGTTATTCCCTCATTATCCCATTTACAAGGAGCAGATAAAAGGTCCAGAGTTCATTTCAAGTGTGCTATTTGCATTTCGAATCTGTTGCTGTCAACTTTCAATATGAGATCCAAAGAGCTGTCACTATCAGTGAAGAAAGCCATCATTAGGCTGAAAAAACAAAACAAACCCATCAGAGAGATAGCAAAAACATTAGGTGTGGCCAAATCAACTGTTTGGAACATCCTTAAAAAGAAAGAACTGGTGAGCTCAGCAACACCAAGAGACCCGGAAGACCATGGAAAACAACTGTGGTGGATGACCGAAAAATTCTTTCCCTGGTGAAGAAAACACCCTTTACAACAGTTGGCCAGATCAAGAACACTCTCCAGGAGGTAGGTGTATGTGTGTCAAAGTCAACAATCAAGAGAAGACTTCACCAGAGTGAATACAGAGGGTTCACCACAAGATGTAAACCATTGGGGAGCCTCAAAAACAGGAAGGCCAGATTAGAGTTTGCCAAACAACGTCTACAAAAGCCTTCACAGTTCTGGAACAACATCCTATGGACAGATGAGACCAAGATCAACTTGTACCTGAGTGATGTGAAGAGAAGAGTATGGAGAAGGAAAGGAACTGCTCATGATCCAAAGCATATCACCTCATCAGTGAAGCATGGTGGTGGTAGTGTCATGGCATGGGCATGGATGGCTGCCAACGGAACTGGTTCTCTTGTATTTATTGATGATGTGACTGCTGACAAAAGCAGCAGCATGAATTCTGAAGTGTTTCGGGCAATATTATCTGCTCATATTCAGCCAAATGCTTCAGAACTCATTGGACGGCGCTTCACAGTGCAGATGGACAATGACCCGAAGCATACTGCAAAAGCAACCAATGAGTTTTTTAAGGGAAAGAAGTGGAATGTTATGCAATGGCCAAGTCAATCGCCTGACCTGAATCTGACTGAGCATGCATTTCACTTGCTGAAGACAAAACTGAAGGGAAAATGCCCCAAGAACAAGCAGGAACTGAAGACAGTTGCAGTAGAGGCCTGGCAGAGCATCACCAGGGATGAAAGCCAGCATCTGGTGATGTCTATGCATTCCAGACTTCAGGCTGTAATTGACTGCAAAGGATTAGCAACCAAGTATTAAAAAGTGAAAATTTGATTTATGATTGTTAATCTGTCCCATTACTTTTGGTCCCTTAAAAAGTGGGAGTTACATATACCAACTGTTGTAATTCCTACACCGTTCACCTGATTTGGATATAAATACCCTCAAATTAAAGCTGAAAGTCTGCAGTTAAAGCACATCTTGTTCATTTCATTTCAAATCCATTGTAGTGGTGCATAGAGCCAAAAAGATTAGAATTGTGGACCTGACTGTAAGTACCTGAAATAAATAAAATAAAAAAAATAAAACCAGATATAACTTCTGCAGCTGAGTGGTCACTTTTGGACATACAGCAAGGTACCAGGACTGTGGCACAGTATGCTATTGAGTTCCGTACCCTGGATGCTGATGCTGAGACTAAATGGGCATAACGTGCGGCTTTCCGTAAAGGTCTTACAGATCGCATTAAGGACGTATTGGTCTATAAAGATTCCCCAGAAGACCTTGAAAAAATCATAGAGCTTTGTGTCCGTCTGTATGTCCGGTATCATGAGTGCCAGGAGAGACTTTTGGCCCCTAACGTCCAAGCACCACCTCAGTCTGAACCCGAAATTTCAGTTAACATAGTAACATAGAAAAGTGACGGCAGAAAAAGACTGAGTAGTCCATCGAGTCTGCCCCTTTTTATTTATTTATTTTTATTTATTTATTTATTTATTTTAATATTAACCTTGTTGTCTGACTATAGATTTATGTTTATCCCAAGCATGTTTGAAGCCATTTACTGTTGACTGTCTCACAACCTCTGTTGGTAGTTTATTCCAATCATCAACCACCCTTTCAGTAAAATAATACTTTCTAAGATTAGTTTTGAACTTCCCCCCAGTTAGTTTGAGGTCATGTCCCCGTGTTCTTGATTTTGGTTTCATATTGAAAAGACTGCCCTCCTAAACCTTATTCCCCCCCTTGATGTATTTAAAGGTTTCAATCATGTCTCCCCTCTCCCTTCTTTCCTCCAGACTGTACATATTAAGTTCCTGAAGTCGCTCTGGATATGTTTTATCCCCCAGACCCGTCAGAAAAGTTATACTTTGGTTTTAGTTCTTGTGCCCCTGTACTGGAGTTTGATTGACCCCCCTTCAAGTTTTGATTAGAATCTTTCATAATAAAATGACTTTCCCACCAACTACTAACCTTATTTGATGGTTGTCTCCAACACTCTGTCAGTTGTCATTTACCGAAGTTTGTACGAACCCTATTTGTATTTAGATATCAGTCTGTTGTTCCAATTATAATTTTATTTATTTATTTATTTATTTTTATTTATTTATTTTTCCCCGTCTGAGCTACCTGATGAGTCAGAAAAAGACGGCAGTGAAAAGATACAATGATACAATTGACTTTAAAGCCCAAGTCTGACTC
>BLSH010394297.1:899470-911155 GCA_018402905.1 Glandirana rugosa
CCACCACGACACCTGTATCGCATAGAACTAAAGTCGTTCCGTAAACTATGTCAAGGTGTATTACTAAACTATGTTTTCAACATGTTCGACCCTGAATTGGGAACCCACCAAGTCACCTATACGTCAACCGATTTCCTATCTAGGGTCTCACACCAACATTTACCCCAAGTGAGTCTTGTCTCTGGTCAGTGATCACCCCATGGTGTTCCGAGACATAACCCAGGACAAGATAAGTTGGATATACATTCACTATATTGATTTCCAAACGACCCGTTACATACAGAGAAACGACTACTATGTTTCCACACATTATCCCAACTATAGGGACCTCCACAGATATTGTTCAAATCATTATGTGGAACTGTATCAAATGCCTTGCTGAAATCAAGATACGCTATGTCCACAGCACCACCCTGGTCCAAAACACTGGTAATATAGTCAAAGAATTCAATCGGATTTGTCTGGCACGATCTGCCCTCAGTAAAGCCATGTTGCTTTGGGTCCAGCAAGCTGTGTATTTTTAGGTGATCAATGATCCTTCTTTTGAGAAGTGATTCCATTACCTTGACTACAATTGATGTTAAACTCACTGGCCTGCAATTGCCAGCTTCTACCTTGCTGCCCTTCTTGTGGATAGGTACAATATTATAGGTACAGTTGAGTCCAAGACACCTGTGGAACCCATGGAAGTCAGCTGTCTCCACCTAACAGAGTCAGAGAAACAAAGGTGGCGTGCTTTGGGCCTATGCTTGTACTGTGGACATGTTATTTGTTTGCCCTTCCCGTCCAGTAAAAGGCAGGGTTTAACCCGTGTTGGAGGAGCTGGGTTAGACCTTACAAGTATTTCCTCCAAGACCAAGATTAATGTACCCGCAATCTTCTGTTTAGCCTCTAAACTTGTCTCCTGTGAGGCTTTTGTGGATTCTGGAGCCGCTGGCACATTCCTGGATTACACCTTCACTGTCTCTGAATGTCCCTGAATGGACAACCATTGTGAGATGAACTTGTAAAGTTTGAAACTATAACAATCACCTTTTAGGTAGGCGCACTCCACAAAGAGGAAATTGTCCTGTCTCTTACTGATTCTCCACTTCTGCTTGTTATCCTTGGTTACCCATGGTTACAACAACACAACCCTTCTTTTGGTTGTTTCATTTTGGTTCTTTTGGTTAAATGGAGAACTAAACTCTTGGGGGCCTTCCTGTTACCTGAACTGTTTGCCTCAGCCCAAAAGACTTTCTGGTTGTCTGTTGGCTTCCATGGCCTTCCCTCCTACCTTGCCTCATGAATTCCATGGATTTACAGATGTATTTTGCAAACAAAAGGCAGAGGTTTTACCTCCACATTGTTTCTTTGACTGTGCGATTAATCTGATTCCTGGAGCACCTCTTCCCAAAGGAAGGACCTATCCCCTGTCACTGCCTGAACAAAGATCCATGGAGGAATACATTAAGACAACTTGGAGAGAGGTTTTATCCCACCCTCTACTTCTCCAGTAGGGGCAGTTTTTTTCTTTGAGAAAGATGGGGGTCTTCCACCATTCATAGATTATCGAGGGTTAAATCAGATCATCGTAAAATACTCCTACCCTTTGCCTCTCATTCTAGAATTGTTTGATGTGCTTAAGGGAGCCCTTATCTTCACTAAGCTGAGGGGCTTATAATCTGAATCAAATTAGAGAGGGAGACGAGTTGAAGACTGCATTCAACACCCGCTATGGTCTGGTTATGCCATTTGGACTCTGTAATGCCCCTGCTATCTTTCAACGTTTCAAGAATGACACTTCTCATGATTTTAGCAACAGTTTTGTGATTATCTACTTGGACGACATCTTAATCTTTTCCAAGACTCATCTAGCGCATGTCACATATGTAAAGCAAGTATAACAGCAACTGAGAGAAAACCACCTTTACGCAAAGTTTGAGAAATGCAGTTTTGATCAAAACTGCATACCTTTCCTTGGATACATCATAAGTGCTATCAGTTTCCAAATGGACCCACAAAAACTTTCTGCTGTCTTGCAATGGCCCCAACCAACCACTTAAAGAGGGCTCCAAAGCTTTCAAGGGTTCACAAATTACTACAGGCGCTTCATCAAAGGTTTTGCCTCTATTGCTGCCCCCCTTACAGCTATGACTTGGAAAGGTACAAATTGCAAAGTGTGGCCCTCAGAAGCAGAATCAGCTTTCCAGCAATTAAAAGGCATGTTCAGCAAGGCTCCAGTTCTTCAGCATCCAAACCCCGATCTCCGGTACATTGTTGAGGTTGACGCTTCTTGAAGTAGGAGCAGGTGCCGTGCTGTCCCAGAGACAACCGAAGTCTGGTAGAATCCATCCAGTGGTGTTTTTTTCTAGAATGTTTTCACCAACAGAGATGAATTATGATGTTGGGAATCGTGAACTACTGGCTATCAAATTGGCATTGTCTGAATTGCGACATCTTCTATTAGGGGCTCCTAAGCTTTTTTCTATCCTGATTGACCATAAAAGCCTGCTGTATCTTCAGACTGCTAAACATTTGGATTCACGTCAAGCTCAATGGGCTCTGTTCTCCCATTTTCATTTTGTTCTTTCTTATGTCCCTGGGCATAAGAACAAGAAGGCCAATGCTCTTTCCAGACAATTTGCTACTTCTGAAGAAGATCGGCCTACCGAGCAGTATATAATCCCACCTCACAAAATTGTTGCACCGATCTCTACAGCTCTTTCCCAACAGTTACAAAAAACCCAGAATCGTGCCCCTTAAGGCTTGAAGATACCACCAGGTCGCCTGTTCGTAGCCCCTAGTCTCAGAAAAACTGTACACCTCTGGGCACATGATGGTGTGTTATGCGGTCATCCTGGTGTCACCATCACTCTTAAGACCTTGCAGCATCATGTCTTGTGGCCTCACATGAAGAAAGATTTTACCGACTATGTGGCTGCCTGCAAATAAAGTACCTCACACATTGCCTACTGGGCTGTTACAGCCACTTCATGCACCTCGCCAGCCTTGGACCCATTTGACTTCATTACAGAGTTACCCAAATCTGATGGCATGACTGCTATATGGGTCATAGTGAATCACTTCTCCAAAATGTCTTATTTTGTACCGCTCTCTGGATTACCTACAGCGGAAAACTGTCTACCCTCTTCCTTTCCCATATTGTGAAACATCATGGCATACCTACCAATATCATCTCAGACCGCGAATCCCAGTTTGTTTCCCGATTCTGGAGAGCATTTTGTAATAAGCTAGGAGTAACGCTCTCACTCTCTACCTCACATCACCCACAAACAGATGGTCAAACCGAACGCAGACCCTAGAAACCTATCTTTGACATTATGTCAACTCGTTACACTCCAATTGGTGTGAGTATTTGCCTTTTGCTGAATTTGCCATTAACTCCCGTTAGCACAGTGCTCTTCATACCACGCCATTCTACGCAGCGCTAGGCTATCACCCGCAGACTTTTCTCCTACTTCAACCTTTTTCTGGTGTACCAGCAGCGGATTAGCAGGTGAAAAATATTCTGCTACACTGGAAAAAGATTCACCTGTTGCAATGGAAGTCAGCAGACAAATATGCGCTTTTCTCCAACAAACGAAGATGCCATATTCCTCCATATGTGGTCGGGGATAGAGTTTGGCTGTCTACCAAATACATGAGACTGAAATAATCCTCTACCAATTTGGGTCCTCGATTCAGCAGTCCTTACAGAATAATTGTTAGAGTCGGGCCAGTCTCCTATCAGTTGAAATTGCCCTCCTCTCTCCAAATACAGTACATCCCATGTTCCACGTTTCTCTTCTCAAAAAGGCAATTTTCAATTGTTACGCCAGAACTCAGCAGCTACCTCCTCTGTTCTTGTTCATGGACAGCATGAGTTTGAAGTCTCTAAGATTCTGGACTCAAGAAAGCAGTATTGTGGCCTACAGTATCTGGTTCATTGGAAGGGATTTCCCATCACAGACCGTTCCTGGGTTCCAGCCAAAGATTTTCATGCCCCCGCTCTTATTCAAGACTTCTATGCCTCCTTTTCCGCTATGCCTCGCTAGGCCCCTAGAGGGTTCCACTGGGGAGGGGGCCCTGACCACTCTCTGGGTTTCCGATTTTGTACTGCTTTGCCTGATCTGTTGCCGACCTGGCCTGCCCGACTACGTTTTCACTTGAATCCTCAGTGCGCAAGCTCCACTTCGACCACTACCTACCACAGGTACCTTACAGTCAGGCCCCATTCACACCTGGGCATTTTGTAGCTCGAAGTTCCAAAACGCTCAGAGAGAAAAAGTTAATTATTCTCTATGGAGATGGTTCACACCTCCACTTAAAGTCACCTGAAGCCAAACCCCTGAAGCTCAAAAAAGTTTTGGAGCTACTTTTGTAGCTTAATTCGGGCAGATTGGTGCATTTTCAAAGTGTTTTTTTCCCCCATAAAAATGCCTTGAAACACTCGATTCATGCACTTTTGAGCAATTTTGCACGGTTTGAACCGTTATTGGGCAGGCTGATTGTACCAAGTTGATCGATCGATCAACTTGAGTACAACCAGCCTGCCAAAATTGCTCACAATTATCGCAAGCAGCTGCTATAGCCACTTGTGATAATCACTATCTTTTCTTGTGGTGACGGGTTCCCCTGCTGACAGAAAACAATTGCTCAGCAGAAGGGATTCCCCTGTCTGTGTTGATGGGGGAATCATGTGAATTTCTTTACCATCTATGGCCTGCCTTAGGAGCCAGCACCTGCCGGCAACCAGTGATTTATCCCTGGTATCAGCAAGCTGGCACCCACCAGGAAAGCAGCTGCCACCATTGTCCTAACAGCTACAAGTCATCCCTGCTGTCAGTGAGCTTGCCCCCCATGTTGAGGGCATGTGGTCTGCCCGCTCACTCATCCCCCCCTTTCCTGGCCTTCCAGTCTGCATGCTAGAATAAGGGTCTGGTATGGATTTTGGGGGGTCCCAAGTAATTTTTTTTGGTGTGGGGTTCCCTTTAAAATCCATAACAGGCTTTGCATGCTGTGTATCACTGTCCCAAACATCATCTGTTACGTCCAACCCATTGACTTTAATAGCTGCCTTGTGGTCTTCCACTGGAAGAATGCCTGAAAGCTGAATGGGACACTGGCCAATATCTTACAGGCATCGGATGCACTTCTGCATTTAAACTAATGTAAACTCAGCCTAAATATGTTGCAGCTACTGTGCAGTGTTTGTTTTAAGGTACATGTAAAGGAGTTCAAAACTTTTAGGATTTATGAAGACAGGATCCATTATAAAATGAGTTCCTTGATATGATAGTGGCTAGGTGACTAGTGACTAGGTGATAGCAGAATAAGAGGATAGGGGTCAGGCACAGGAGGAGAATGGGGGGTAAGCTGTGTTGGCAAGACTGTGCATGGTGAGGGGTTTGTTGGGGTTAGAGGGTTGAGATAAGAGCACAGTAGAGTGTAGGTTTTAGACATGGTAGCAGAAGCCATTGTTTGGCACAATATGGCAAAGACTTTCATCTACCAGCAGTGGGTCCCTGAAAAAGTAGGGTAGAGACTCCAGTGATCTGGCACCAACATACAAAAAATCGCAATCCCCCTTACATGCTGATCAGTATATTATAATGCTGGGGATGTCTCCCCACCGTCAGAACGCAATAGCATAGCAGGAGGATTCCCCCATCCACATTGAGTGTTGGGATGGAGGAATCGAGTCAGTTTTTTTCTTTCAGCCTGCTGATTGAATGAAAAAAACTGACTAATCTATGGGCTTCCTAAGAGGAAAATCAAACACTGAGATGCCCACTGCCTCCATTTATTTTTCTTTTGAATCAGAAAAAATCTTTATTATTAAAGAAGCAGAGTGGTTACTAAGAGCAAAGGGAGGGTAGGTCCCACTATGTTGTCTTTGAGCGGGTCTAGATAATTGTTAAAATCCCCTACTGCTAAAAGCAGCAGCTCAGGAAATCATGAAATACAATTTGCTAGGGTCCCCAGAATCTCAGCGGAGAATGGTGGAGGAATGTACATACCCACAATAATACATTTGAGCCCAGAAAGGGAGCATACTAAAAAAAAACAAAATGGACATCAGGGTTAATCAGAACATTGGTAGGTGAAAATTGATTTCCCCTTCTCACCAAGGCACTAACCCCCCCTAAAGTAGGAGGAGTAAATTGAGTGGAATTGGTGGCTAAATTGGTGTTGTGAGAATTGGGGCGCGTTTTCTGAGGAAGAATGCATTTCTTGTAAGCATATTACTGCAGAGTGCAATCACTCAGAGTTCAATAGTTTTAGCCATTCACTCTTGGAAGGGAATATGCATCCTTTACTTTTTGAGTCCATCCTCTCCATTTGCAAAGGATGCTAAGCAGCAGCCACCAAGGGATCTTGCTGTCTGAAGACCATCCATGCCATCCGTGATGCAACCATTCAGAGAACAATGGAGAAACGTTATAGCAAAGTACAGGTAGTATCCATGAGGTTAGGAACCAGTCAAATACACATGCAGACATAGAACAACACCAGGAGATTTGTATTGAGCCAACCGAGCTCTCGAACTGTAAGGTAAGTGTACATGTAATCCACATGGGATCATGGGAGGGTAACAGAGGAAGCTCTCCCAGATGTGCTTTAGAACTTCTCTGCAAAAGTAAAATCAACAGTAACTTGTAAAAGAATTATATCCAACAGTCGCAAAAAGGGAATCTCTGCCTAGCCGGATAGAGCATTGCATACTTCAACTCCAGGGATCGCAGGTGGCGTTTTACATCATTAAACTGTGCTCTATGTTTCTGCAGCTCTGCCGAGAAATCTGGAAATAGGGATACTTTTGAGTTATCAATAACCAGAGCACACAGCATGGTACAGGCTTTAGATAATATGGCATCCTGGTTCTTAAAATTAAGGAGCTTGAAAAGAAAAGGACGAGGATTCGTCCCTGGCGGGGGTGGGCGCACTGGGACCCTGTGAGTGCTCCACCGAAAACTTTGGGGAGAAAACATCATTGCCAAATATAGAAAGCAGCCATCTTTCAGTAAATGATAACAGATTCTTCCCCTCTGCCTGCTCAGGGATACCAATAGCATGGATGTTATTGCATCTGAGCTGTGAGCTATGAGCTGGGTAGTATAGCTAAGATCTCTTTGCAGAGGAGCAATTCCATCCTCTATGGAGCTAACTCGCTCCTCCAGAGCAGATGTCCTCTCCCTTAGCTTTTGCATATCTTGCTGTATAAATGTAATTTCCAATTTCACCCCTTTAAGTTCATCAGTGAGGGCAGCAATGGATGCATTTTCAGCTGTCACTGCAGAGAAAATATCTCTCAGGGTTGGTTCAGAGGCCTCCACACTCTTTGTAGGCCCTGATGGCATGGCAAAGATGTCTGCCGGGGTACTCACTGTGTCCCAATCTATCCCAGATCCAGTGCTATCCTCTAGGGTAGTGATGGTAACCTTTTGTTTTGGGACTACATTTTCCATGTTGCTCAGCTACACTGCAGAGTGCATGAGCATCATGGGAAATGAAGTTCCAAAACATCTGGGGTGCTAAGGTTCGCTATCACTGCTCTAGAGGAACCGTATCATCTACCTCCGATGCTCCGCCGGAAGAGTCCTCGGGTGTTATGGCAGGAGGGAAGGTATCTTTGTTCAGTGTCGTAGCAAACAATTTCTGTGCCACTGCCCTGTACTGTTCCATAGGAGTCTTCTGCAAACTGGTGCCATCTTGCCCCACGAGGTTGGCGAGCCGAGTCTCTTTGTTCCGCTTTGACATGTTTAACAGCTGTGCGAGACCTCTCAATAGATCGAGCAGAATGAGGGGAAGCCGGTGCTGTCGGCAAAGCAATCAGTGCAAGAAGAATGTTGCCTGCAGAATAATGTAACAGGAAAACGTCCAACTACATCCGCTGTTCATACATGCCCCCCACTGCCTCCATTTTTACAGGATTCTTCAAATGCAGCAGCCATTTTCTAGAAGTCCATTATCCACATTTTTTCTGTATTTTTTTCTACTTTACAGGGAAGTGTTTTATTTGAAATACACACTATTTATCACTCCTCCCTCCTAAACTATTGAAACTTCTATTTATAGTATTATTTTAATCTCTATATCAGACTGAAAACTAAGGGGAAACTAATTCTCCATTTTATTTCCTACAATCTCCCTTTATAAAAAGTATTGGATGACATACTAGTTATAGGCAGCTCTTGAGGATGGTTTCTATGTGAGGTGTATTAATCTCATTAAAAAGCAAAAATTTTAAGAAAAAACATTTATTACTGGTGGGAAAAAATCTCGTTAACTAATCGCAATAAAGTAACCGAAGGGTCTAACATAAACCTAACCTCCAAGAATGTAGAGGGGTTCCAATTTTGGCTTTACATTTGAGGTGCATGTCCTAAAAATTATTAAGATTAATTGATTTTAGCTGGGGTAAATTGTACTCTGAATAAACTGCAGAAAATATATTATTACTCATTAAAAAATAATTCTGTCTAGTGCATAAGCCCTGCTGAGTATCAGTAGAGATGTAACATTGGCATTTAATAACAATTTGAAGAAAACCAGATATGTTAAGAGTCCCAACGTGATACAAATACTAGACCGTGGTTTCACCAGTCTGTAGTATATCAATATAGGATTGTACGACAACAGTAGTTTTAGGATAGCTAGCAGACATTACAAGACTCGAGCATCAGAAAAGCAATCCAGTAGGTTGATTGAATGTGGCACCAAGCTTGTTAAAACAATGGAGAGATTTATTATCTTGCAAAGCCTATAAAGTGATAAAGCATTTCTAAAGATTTCGTTTTACAAGCCTTTAGGGTACTGTATCCCATGCGTTCATTGATGTGCTGGTGGATTTAGTCAACGTGGCTTACATTATGGACAATGGAGTGGTAAGACAGTTAAAGCAGAATAGCCAGAAGAAAAGAGTAAGAGCTGTTTCTTCCAAGGTGACCGCAACATTTCTAGGACTATGGACAAGCCACCATAATATAGGTAGTGGAGCTGCTGACAAAGAATGGTAATAAATAGTGAATTATGTTAGTGGTTTACTGGCAGTTGCAGAGTAGACAGAGGAAACTGAGGCCTTAAACCTGCTCCCAAAAAGGAGTAGAATATTAGAATTCAGATTCTATATATGTTTAAAAACCTTATACTCCAATAACTGTGGGTGGTGGTGCACTGAGGCTGGAGTGTCATAAAGATAGTGCAGCAGCGGGAGTTTTTGTATCTGGGGGGTAGGGTAGAGCCTGATTGGGATTTACAGACACTAGTTCCCCATCAGGTCCACCCCCCCCTTGTGATTGACAGCAGGCAATGGGTGGATCCTTAGTCAATCCTTGCCTGCCGTCATTTACAAAGAGAGAGTGAACTTGATAGGGAACTAATGTCTCAGCTTCTCCATTAGGCTTCACCCACTGCAGTGTCACTTGTTTCTAGGAGGCTGTGGGCTCTGAAGCTGACATTATCCTTAACAATTAGTGACAGGGAGGGGGTAGGAGCTCTGCCACAATGTGTACAAGGGTAGGCACTCTGCCTTTCCTTGTACGCCAACTTAGAGTTGATCTTAAAGGAGAAGTTTGGCCAAAGCCTTTTTGGCTATACTTCTCCTGTGCAGTTCGTTCTGAATTTCTGTAACCCATTTTCAGCCAACAACAGGCTAAAACCCGCTGACAGCTGATGTCACAGTAGCTGGTCCAGGCTCATAAAAGATCCAATCCACCCAAAAGCCTGTACCGAGAGCTGGCTCAGCCTCTTAGTGAGCTGCTGAGAGCCTGAGCCAGCTGCTCCCTTCCCCTCTGTACAGCCCAGCACTCTAGTGAGTGGCAGAGTGGAGAGCCGTTGACAGACAGCCACCGCCTCTCTGCAGGCTGAGGACTGAGAGCTGAGCAATCAGCAATGTTTGATCATTCAGTTCTTGGTCTTAGAGGCAGCGGGGGATAGCTGTAGCTGGGATCAGTACTGCAGCCATTTAGGTGAGTATGAGTTTTTTCTTTGCAATTTCCTTGCCTATGAACTGGTGGTAATTATTTTTGAATTTGGTGCATTAATAGAACCACTTTATAAAAGTGGCTCTATAAGAACTGCCCGAGTCTGCTGCATGTGTCAGTGCCGAAATGGGCAGCAGGGATTTTTGAACCTGGTGCAGACCATTTTAAAGGGCAATGGCGTTGGAAAAGTGTCAGTAGAGATTTAGTGAATTTCCCCCAAATGTCTTACGACTGATCCTGATGCCTTTACTGATCTACAACTCATTTGCACTGACCTTGGACAGTATACACAGCTTCCTATCTGACTAAAGTTGAATTCCAGGAATTAAGCCACTTTGTAAAAAGTACAGGCGCACTATGAGTTATGTTCAAGGAGGTGCATGACATCTCTTGAATATATTTCTAATATTTACAACTGGCAGGTTTATGGCTCTGTGGGCACATACACTGACACTTAAGGCTGTGAGAGAGGAGAGAGAGGCACATAGAGCAGCTGTGCCCGTCCTTCCCCTCTGCTGCCCATTCAGAGAAGTTTTTGTATTTTGTGCACATAATACAAAGGCTTCTATGATTGGGCAGGATGAGGGGAGGGGTGGTAATAGCAGCTTTACCAACTCTAATATTGAAGATGCTTTGATCTAAAGCATCAGCATCGGATTCCCAGATATACAGTGATAGCCATCCACTGAGAGTGCAATAAAACAGTCAGATATAAAAAAATAGGGATGAGCCCAGGAGATGCCATGCAGCTCCTTGGACTTAAAGTGATTCTAGAGTCTTGTTTTTATTATTCATTTTAAATAACAAACCTGTTATACTCACCTGCTCTGTGCAGTGGTTTTGCACAGGGCAGCCCGGATCATCCTCTTTTTGGGTCCCTGTCCTAACCCCTCCCTCCTGTTGAGTGCCTCCACAGCAAACAGCTTGCTATGAGAGCACGCAAGCTGAGCTGTAGCTCCGCATGTCCATTCAGACAAGGAGCCGTGCCTAGGCCCCATCCCCTCTCTCTCCTCATTGGCCAATTGAGTTTGATTGACAGCAGCGGGAGCCAGTGGCGCAGCTGCTGTGTTTAAGCCAATCAGGACGGAGAATCCCGGACAACCGAGGCATTTGTGGACATCACCGGATAGAGACATGGCTCAGGTAAGTATTAGGGGGGCTGCTACACACAGAAGATGTCTTATCTTAATGCATAGATTGCATTAAGATAAAAAAAAAAAACAATTACCTACTAAGCTTTTGGTCAGATGGCATATGACCCCTGCTAATCTAAATCAGTTTTACCCAGTGCTATCCCCAAATTGCTTCAGAGGCTGCTCATCTCAAGGCACTATGCTCGATATTTTCTGGGACTGTGATCTAATCAAACCCATCTGGCAACTCGCTAACACTAAAGCCTCAAATATTGCAGGCAAACAACTCTCCCTCACTCAAAGCACAGGCCTCTTATATGCAAATATTCTAGACATCCCAGGGCTGTCAATGCGCTTAATCCATTCTTTGTGAAGCGCAATACATTGTATGATAGCATTCAACTGGAGATCATCCTCTTTGTCCTGGTCACAGGCCCTTTCTAGAATGGAGGTTATTAACCTCTACAGGTCCGCGCTATTGACAAAAGACGTCAACAGCGCGGACCTGAAAATCCGGGGGAACGTCCATGGACGTCCGCCCCTTTACACGCCCCCTGCGCGCCTCAACGGTCTACCCAAACTAA
>BLSH010394297.1:911469-926967 GCA_018402905.1 Glandirana rugosa
TTCCCATAGTTTGTAGACGCGATAACTTTTGCGCAAACCAATCAATAAACGCCGATTGCGATTTTTTTTACCAAAAATATGTAGAAGAATATAAAATCGGCCAAACCCAATAAATAATTTTTTTTTTTTTTTTATTTTGGGATATATATTAGAGCAAAAAGTAAAAAATATTGTTTTTTTTTCAAAATTGTCGCTCTTGGTTTTGTTCATAGCGCAAAAAATAAAAACCGCAGATGTGATCAAATACCACCAAAAGAAAGCTCTATTTGTGGGGAAAAAAGGACATCAATTTTATTTGGGTACAACGTCGCACGACCGCGCAATTGTCATTCAAAATGCGACAGCGCTGAAACCTGAAAATTGGTCTGGGCAGGAGGGGGGTTTAAGTGCCCAGTAAGGAAGTGGTTAAGCTAATTGACCGCACTCACCATACCTTACAGGACTCTATGCATATTTTCAATGAGAAGTGGAGATTCTGGGATGTACCTCTGAGCAACTCTTCTATGTAACTATCTTGCCTAAAATACCTCTTCTTGTGCCGGATGTCCTTTTCTTCTTATACCATCCCTGGTTCCATTCTTTAATATAATTGTACTGTAATATACTGTAAAACAGTATATATAATTGCCAATTCGACTTTTGTACATACTTTGTATAATCCTGCTGTAATTCTGTATGTTTCTGTATTTTGATCTAAGATGCTATCTACCTTCCTAATAAAGACGATTGTAAAAAAAAAAAGATTAAAAAAAACCTTCTGCCATTACAATTATTTTAACTCATAGTGTGCCTTCCCTTTTTACAAAGAGAGGATAGGACAGGATACCCTCTTTAAACGGCAACAACACCACCAAGATTAAGTAAAACCAAACTTTATTTAAACATATGAAAACATGGTCATTCCCAAGAGTGATAATTTATGTAAAATGCATACAGCAAGAACAAGTTGCTTGATCATTGTAAACAATTCACAGTGCATGAGTATTCATATATTGTCCAAAAAGAGTTTCTCTCCAGTATCCAAAAAGAAGTCTTCGGTACACGACTGAAATTCAGGTACACGCCTTTCGTCGGGGGTATTGTACAGGAGAATATATATCCAATAACTTGTCTAATAAATAGAGAAAACAAAAATGTCATAGAGACACATACGAAGCATATCGAACAAGTCCCCATCCTCTGTTGAGGGTACCTACCATATGAGATAAATGGTGCAATGCTCAGATACAACTGCGGTTCAAGCAGGGACTGTCAGTCACTGCCAATGATGGCATGGTTAAGAGGTTCGACGTGGCCCCCAGGCCAGACACGAGAACTCACGGAGGTTGCCCAATTCGGAGATCACTATCACATATGGAGATGGTGGTTGTAACTAAAATAACAACAACATATTTGGCTAAAGCATAGTTTGGTCACCCCTAGGGAACCACATCAGACAGCAGGGTTAGGCAATATACTATCAGTAACATAGGTCATTGTATATGGGGATATTTAGTCCTTACGCATGTGGGCAGAGAGGGATTAAATAGCAAAGCTTCAGAAAAAAAACCCTCTTATTGTCCAATGGAGAGCATGGCACTGTCTACAACCTCCAAAGACTCCAAACAAACATACCAAAGGTAGCACACTGGAATATATATCCTGTTGCCCCAAATGTTTCAAAGCCACCCATAAGGAATCAGGGGGACAAACCCCCTCACAATACCTGTTGTGCATCTCCTGTCCATGCGCCACCCTCCCTGGCAGTGTCTGGTGTCCACTCTGATCCAGGGATCTAAATATGGCACCAGATGCCTTCCCATGTGTTCTTCTGCATCACCACCACCTCACATGTGTGGGAGCGATTTTTCTCTTGGTATCAGGAAAGTTTGTCAGAAGTGACTTATGGGGATAGCAGAGGAATAAAACAGCAGAACGAAATGACACTTGGTGTCATTAATTGAGACAATTACACACTATAGAGGGATATGCTTTGTTGATATTTCATATCTGAGGTTTACAACCACTTTTAGGCAGCAACTTGATTGCTGAATATCTAACCTGTATGACACTCAATCACACATTTGAACGCATATTGCACCAGTGTTGGATGTGATCACTGTTCTTTGCTTTAATTTTTTTCATTTTTTTGCAGTTAGGGGATCTAAAAGTTTTACATAACAACAACATGTCTGATGTCTGTATCTACAGTATCTCACAAAAGTGAGTATACCCCTCACATTTATGTAAATATTTTATTATATCTTTTCATGTGACTACACTGAAGAAATGACACTTTGTTACAGTATAAAGTAGTGAGTGTACAGCTTGTATAACAGTGTAAATCAAAATAGCTCAACACACAGCCATTCATGTCTAAACCGCTGGCAAAAAAAGTGAGTACACCCCAAGTGAAAATGTCCAAATTGAACCCAAAGTGTCAATATTTTGTGTGGCCACCACAATTTTCTAGCACTGCCTTAACCCTCTTGGGCATGGAGTTCCCCAGAGCATCACAGGTTGCCCCTGGAGTCCTCTTCCACTCCTCCATGGCGACATCACATAGTTGGTGGATATTAGAGACCTTGTGCTCCCCCACCTTCCGTTTGTGGATGCCCCACAGATGCTCGTTGGGTTTTGGTCTGGAGACGTGCTTGGCCAGTCCATCACCTTTACCCTCAGCTTCTTTAGCAAGGCAGCAGTCGTCTTGGAGGTGTTTTTGGGGTCATTATCATGTTGGAATACTGCCCTGCAGCCCAGTCTCCTAAGGGAGGGGATCATGCTCTGCTTCAGTATGTCACAGTACATGTTGGCATTCATGGTTCCCTCAATGAACTGTACAGTGCAGGCAGCACTCATGCAGCCCCAGACCATGACACTGCCACCACCATGCTTGACTGTAGGCAAAACACACTTGACTTTGTACCCCTCACCTGGTTGCCACAACACAAGCTTGACACCATCTGAACCAAATATGTTTATCTTGGTCTCATCAGACCACAGGACATGGTTCCAATAATCCATGTCCTTAGTCTGCTTGTCTTCAGCAAACTGTTTGCGGGCTTTCTTGTGCATCATCTTTAGAAGAGGCTTCCTTCTGGGATGACAGTCATGCAGACCAATATGATGCAGTATGCGGCGTATGATCCGAGCACTGACAGATTGACCCCCCACCCCTTCAACCTCTGCAGGAATGCTGGCAGCACTCATATCTCTATTTCCTAAAAACAACCTCTGGATATCACACTGAGCATGTGCACTCAACTTCTTTGGTGGACCATGGTGAGGCCTGTTCTGAGTGGAACCTGTCCTGTTAAATCGCTATATGGTCTTCAGTCCCACTGTGACTGATCAGAGATATTCCAAGATTCAGAATTCAGTGCTTCCGGTGCTGCGTCACGTCTGCCGGTCTGGAATCCGGAGCATGCGCATTAGGTCCTGGTTGTGTGTGTGCACGCCCACCCGGTGACGTCAGGATGGAAGGGGGATAAGTAGTGGCGTTGCACGCCTCTATCCTCTGTCAGAGGATTAGTGAGAGAGGGACACTGCTCGGTTCCTGCTCTCCCTCTCCACGGCTAGATACATTGTGATTCGACCTTAGGTAAGCCCAGCAAGCTCCTCTATATGGCTGTAGGCTTTCTCAGGTATCAGGCTTGGGGGGGATAATTGGGAGCAACCCTGTTTCTTGGCAGATGAGGTGTCTATGTGTATGGGATTCAGTTGATCTGGCCCGTGCCGTTGCACTCTCTGCAGAGGCAGGGGGGGTTTCCTTTCCTTTAGACCTGCATCCTTAGTATTCCTATGCCTATACCAAATTACTGATGGATAGTATCATGTCCTATATCAGACCTATTTCATTCCTATTATGGATCTAGTTGGCTGTAAGGATGATACTACCATCTGGTTCTGCCTGGTTGAGTCTGGGTGGTGTGTGTGGTCTCCATGCGGACCTCCGAGCTCTCAAGAGAATCCCTGTCCCTCCCGCACCAAACTTTGTCCATTTTAGGAAGATTACTGGATTCGCCCACTGTTATTCAGTTTGGGGCTACTGCCATTTGGCCCTACCCTATAAACCCTCAGGTAATGTTTCTTTGTGGTATAGTACTGTTTTAAGTATTTTCCACGCACTTCTATAGTATACTAACCCTCCTAGGGAGCACTTGCATTGACAGTCATATACATGTAACTTTTTTAGGTTTCTTGATATCCTCCCTTCTGTGGTCTAACGAACCGTATGGATTGGACATGGTTGGAGGCAAAGTGAAATATTCATATAGTCTGTATCCAACAAAATCTTTTTAATGAAATTGGTAGGTTTGGACTGCTGGCTTTTTGAATGACTAATCTATTTATAATGGATATTTATCGCTTGTACAATTTATTAATTAAAATATCATATATGTAACCAATTATATGTCTGTTTGGCATTTATATATTATGTTTTTCTCATTCATAGTACCTACCTCATACAGCTCCTATAAGCCTGCTGAAGAAGCCCCACCAAGGGCGAAACATGTTGCGCATGGATAGCTAAGTGTGTATGATGATGAAATGTTTGTTTTTATACAACATTTTTAATTTGGTATGAATAAAATTTCAAACTTTTATAAAACTTTTGGGTTTTCTCTGGCACTTTTAAAGTCCTGGAATTTTTATTCCAAACTGGCCTAGGCCATCTTTATGTAGAGAAACAATTTGTTTTTTCAGATCCTCAGAGAGTTATTTACCATGAGGTGCCATGTTGAACTTCCAGTGACCAGTATGAGAGAGTGAGAGCGATAACACCAAATTTAACACACCTGCTCCCCATTCACACCTGAGACCTTGTAACACTAGCAAGTCACATGACACCTGGGAGGGAAAGTGGCTAACTGGGCACAATTTGGACATTTTCATTTAGGGGGTGTACTCACTTCTGTTGCCAATGGTTTAGACATTAATGGCTGTGTGTTGAGTTATTTTGAGTGGACAGCAAATTTATACTGTTATACAAGCTGTACACTCACTACTTTAGCAAAGTGTTATTTCTTCAGTGCTGTCACATGAAACGATGGAATAAAATATTTACAAAAATGTGAGGGGTGTACTAACTTTTGTCAGATACTGTATCTTATTATTTACAAGTTAAGCAGGCCATAGATTATGCAATTTTCCACAGCTAGTTGCAGAAAAGAAAGTCACTCTATTCTCCCATCAACACAGTCAGTGTCGATGGGGGAATCCCTCCCACAGAGCTATTGTATTCTCCCAGCAGGGAAGTGGGGGGGCACAGGGAGCCGTTCATGCCGTTCCTGAATCCAGTGATTATTGCTAGGGGCTATAGCCACTGGCAATAATCGTATGCTAAAAATTCAACATGCTGGTTGTACCCTAGTCGATCGATGGATCAGCCTGCCCATAGATGGATTGAATTTTGTCCGGCCCCTGCTGAACTGGCCGAGATTTGATTAATCTATGGCTAGCCTTAGATATAAATAAAAATGACAGTGTACTGCAGTGGTGGAATGGCGGGGTCATTATCAACCTGTGTAGTTCTGTGCAAACCATTCTAAAACTAAACATGCTTTGCCATTTTGTGAAGGACTTCATAGAATGCAAACCCAGAGTTTATGTTGATGGAAAATAATGTTTAGTGGTAGTGATTTTGTGAAATCAAATAATAATAAGGTTGGTGAAATTTGCTGAGCAGTCGTGTTTTGCTGAGATACAAATGTGTTTTGTGGCATGCTTACTTTAAACAAAATTGCTTTTATTGAGCACTGCTTTTGGCACTCAGATGTAAGTGCTGAGTCAAAAGTGTTTTTTTTTTTTTTGTTTTCCTAAGTTCACTGCCTAGATAGAATGAAATGTTTGACTTGTGAAATGCCTCTTAATTTTGCATAATAAGAGAACCTATAGGCCTGATTTACTATGCTAGCATAGCTCCCAACTGTCCCCGATTTGGAATAAAGTCCCTCTGTCCCTCTTTCCTCCTCATTTGTCCCTCATTTTGGTCTGATCTATACAGTTGTATATAAAATGCACTTTTTATCTTTCAAAAACATGTTTCCCAGTGCTAAAAAGTTTTAAATTGCTGCTTTTGTAAATTTTAAAAGCCAATATAAAGGAATAGTAGTGGTAAAAAAAAAAACACTTTTTGAATAAATCATTTTTTTGCATAATTCTCATTTAAGGGGGCGTGGCAGGGGGTGTGTCCTATGCCTACATACTTTTGATAATAGGTGTCCCTCATTCCGATCTCAAAAAGTTTGGAGGAATGTACTAGTAAGAAGCAGTGGCAGCCCATGCATTAGGGGCACCCCCATATCCATGTGTCCGGCCCCCTGATCTACATACAGGGACAACGGTTGCATGGATTCCAATGGGGAAGTGTTTTTTTGAAGCACGTGATTAGAGCCAGAGGCTCTAATAGGCTTCAAAAAAGGGTGAGCTCCAGGCACAGAGCACTGCGCCCAAAGCCCGCCCAGTTGTGTGACGATAACAAATGAACTTTCATTACCGCCACACTGATCCTCCTCCTGGGCAACCAGGAAGTGGCTCTGTGACCCATCATCACCCGATTGGCTGAAAGGACAGGCTATCCTATTGGACGCCTAGCAGGAGGAGAGAAGAGACGCATGGCGGCAGCTGCTGTGATCTAGGAGAGGACACAGGAGCCGTTGCCTGACCCCCACAGCTCACTGCCCGTCACCCGCTGCCTGACCAACAACCCGCCACCAAGATGGAGTAAGGGCCGGGCAGGCAAGGAGCGGGCGAGGGGTGGGTGGGGGAGTTGCTGGTTAAGTGTCGTCTGCCGCCTGGGGGGGGTTTGGGTTTGCCCCTCCCAAAAAAAACACCACCTGCCACTGGTAAGAAGAAATGGAATCTGTGTGCAACTCAACTGTCCAATATTGTAAAGACAGAAAATCACAAAAACCCTAACCATTTCCATGCTATAGCCTGTGCTTGTTTTCTTCTTTTGTGATATCTCTTGGTCTTTCAATACTTTGTCAAGTATGATCCAATTTAACATTTCTTCAATAAACAAGCACTTACTAAAGGTTAAAAGCGAAGTGAAATAGTCCAATGCATGGCATTGACTTTTCCATCATCAGCAAGCTATAGTCAAAAACTATTTTTTCTCTTATTATTATTGAACTTGTAGTAATGGATTTGGAAAAACAAAATTCCGTTTACTGAATGTCAATGCATACTCATACTGAATGACCGTTCTAAAATGTTCCTGTAAAAATCCTTATACTATAAGCTGGATTTGTGGCATAGCTTAAAGGGGAAGTATAGCCACAATTTTTTTTGGTTATACTTCTCCTGCGGATCGCAGGAGTGCAGTTCGCTCCTGCTGTTGGCTGATGTGACAGAGCCGGTCCAGGCTCTGGAAAAATTCCAACCATATGGTCAGGATCCACCCAGAAGCCTGGACCGTCACCCAGCTCAGCCTCTCAGCGATCCACTGAGAGCCTGAGCCAGCCCCTCCTGCCCTCTCCACAGCCCAGCCCTCCAGTGAGCACTGGAGGGGAAGAGCAGAGAACAGATGGCGGTTGCAAAGCCAGCAGGGACAGATGCAGTATCGGATTAATGCTACATTCACCTAAGTTAGTATAAATGTTTATTTCTTTCCAAAGCCATACTTCTCTTTTAATAGATTAATCAGCTTCCAACCACAATAAAATATTAAATATCAGACCCCTCCCCCGGTCAAAAAACATGGTGTCTTGATTTTCAGGCTCTTTCACACTTGTGGTGCCCTCCAATGTCCTCTAACCCTTCTGTATCAGGACAATAGAAACAGGACTACAGAACCCTAAAAGTGGTAAAGTGCCACTAGTTTCAGCGGCGCTATGGTGCTGCTATGCAGGTATGCAGGCGGAAGTGGGGCGCTTCTAACCCCCCACAGGGGTTAAAAGTGCCGCGCTTCCAAGGCAGTGTGCAGCCGCTTCGGAAGTGTGTGCTATTAATTTCAATGGCAGGGGCGGTGGAGGAGGGGTGTATCACCGCTCACCACACCGCCCCATAGATGCGGCTTGCAGGACTTTTTGTAACGTCCTGCAAGCATACCGCCCCAGTGTGAAAGCACAGCATGAAGAGAGATGAAGAAAGCCAATAACCGGCTTCTGTAAAAGGGACATCGGTCCCAACATCGCCCACTACTGCTGCTAATCAGTGCCCAACAGTGCCACCTATCAGTGCTGCCAATCAGTGCCCATCAGTGCCTCATCATCAGTGTCACCTATAAATGCCGCCTATCAGTGTCACTTATCAGTTCCCATCAGTGTCGCCTATCATTGCCGCCTATCAATGCCACCTCTCAGTGCCCTTCAGTGCTGCCTATCAGAGCCCATCAGTGCCACCTATCAGTGCCCTTTAGTGTCACCTATCAGTACCTCCTCATAAGTGCTCATTAGTGCCCATCAGTGCCACCTATCAGTGCTGTCTCATCAGTGCCGCTTCATCAGCGCATATGAGTGAAGGAGAAAAATTACCTGTTTGTAAAATTTTATAACAAACTATGAATTTTTCAAAATTTTCTGTCTTTTTTGTTTGTTTAGCGAAAAAATAAAAAAAAATCACAAAAAAATGATATGGGTACAGCATTGCATGGCCAGGCAATTGTCATTCAAAGTGTGACAGTGCTGAAAGATGAAAATTGGCCTGGACAGGAAGGGGGTAAAAGTGCCCAGTAAGCAAGTGGTTAAGAAGAATGAATTGCTCTCCTCATTGTACCTGCATATAACTCCTCCTTTATCAATACATGCAAGGTGAAATATGTATATCCACACCTCAAATTGTATATGTGTTATGCAGATGGATGACCCAGTTTTTGCCTTCAGAACTGCCTTAATTTTTCATGACATAAAATCTACGCCATGAAGAATTAACCCCTCGGCAGGCCGGCGCATGTGACCATGTGACTGCCATGATTGGCTGTCACAGCAGTCACATGATAGGAAAGCTCCTGGACGCAAGTACAAATCTGTAGTTTCCCGTGAGCCGCCAATCCCTATGGTGGGAGTGCTCTCAGCACGGCACTCTGGGTGCTATTGCACACAAATATGAAGCCACTCAGCGCCAAGGCCCAGCCACTGAGAAGCCGCATATTTGTGTGCGCTTGGCGCCAAGGTGTTAAGGCAGTTGTGCGTGAAATTCCCAGTAGATCAGTCGTTTTTAAATCAAGATGTTGGAAACATTCCTCAGAGATTTTGGTCCATAGTGACATGATAGCATCACGCAGTTGTTGCAGATTTGTTGGCTGCACCTCCATGATGCGAATCTCCCATTCCACCACATCCCAAAGGTGCTCTATTGGATCGAAATCTGGTGAGTGTGGAGGCCATTAGAGTACAGTGACCTCATTGTCATGTTCAAGAAACCAGTGGTGAGATGATTTGAGCTTTGTGGCATGGTGCATTATCCTGCTGGAAGAAGCCATCAGAAGATGGGGACACTGTAGTCATAAAGGGATGGACATGGTCAGCAACAGTACTCAGGTAGACTGTGGCCATTTAAACAATGCTCAGTTGGTACTAAGGGGCCCAAAGTGTGCCAAGAAAATATCCCCCACACCATTACACCACTATTGCCAGCCTGAACTGTTGATACAAGGCAGGATGGATCCATGCTTTCATTGTTTACGCCAAATTCTGACCCTACCATCTGAATGTTGCAGCTGAAATCGAGACTCTTCAGACCAGGCAACGCTTTTTCCACTCTTCTGTTGTCCAATTTTGGTGAGCCTGTGCAAATTGTAGCCTCAGTTTCCTGTTCTTAGCTGACAGGAGTGGCACCCAGTGTGGTCTTCTGCTGCTGTAGCCCATATGCTCCAAGGTTCCATGTGTTGGGCATTCAGAGATGGTATTCTGCATACCTTGGTTGTAATGAGTGGTTATATGAGTTGCTGTTTCCTTTCTATCATCTCCAACCAGTCTGCCAATTCTCCTGTGACTTCTGACCTCAATGAAGCATTTTTGTCCACCCAACTGCCATTCACTGGATATTTTCTCTTTTTCAGACCATTCTCTGTAAACCCCAGATAGGTTGTGCCTGAAAATCCCAGTAGATCATCAGTTCTTGAAATACTCAGACCAGCCTGTGTGGCACCAACAACCATGCCATGTTCAAAGTCACTTAAATCCCTTTTCTTTCCCATTCTGATGCTCGGTTTGAACTTCAACAATGTGGTCTTCACCACTTCTAGATGCCTAAATGCATTAAGTTGCTGCCATGTGATTGGCTGATTAGCAATTTGTGTTACCAAGCAAATGAACGTGTGTACCTAATAAAGTGGCTGGTGAGTGTATTTCACTGATGAAAATGTATGTCTTTTTACATTGATATAATATTTTAATTGAATTTGATAAAATATTAATGTTTTTAACAGTGTGATAAATGCATAAGTAGTTGTCTAAAAATTCCTGGGTAATTACCTATAGAAATGCTTGCAAAAATGTAATTTTAACACCCACAATAAATTACAGTGCTCTTACTAGTCTTGGCAAATAAATTAGATATAGAAGGGTTATTGAGATAAATTAAGGTATAGTTTGCTGCTGGCCTTGTATGTGGTATAAGAATTCCATATTCTAAAATATTTTGCATCAGAAGATTTATTTGAATAGTAACTGTATTGATATACATTTTTTGCTGTTGTAGTTGAGCATCAATTTATAATCTCTGTTGCCATTTTTTTCCTTCTTCGGTTAAACCTACCAGAAGTACAGGGCAGTGGCATTTGGGGGGGCAGACCCGGGCTATAGCCCTGAGTAGCCCCCCAAAAAGCCCCGGGTCTCGTATTGGTCATTGAAAATTATTAGCCCCGAGTCCCAGGGCCTGAGGATGACTGGGAACTTGGAGCTATACAGGGCCAGACTGGCCTACCCGGATAGCGGAAAATTTCCCGGTAGGCCGTCTGCCCTGAGGCCACTTTGCAGGGCCGATCCTGGGTGGGTGCATGGGCTGCCTCTTAAGGGAACGGGGGAGCAAGCGCCACCAGGTTGCACAGAGCGGGGATCTCCCACGTACCTTTCATGGGTACAGTGTCATATGAAGTCCCGCTTCCTGCACCGGCTCCTATGATGGATGTCACACTGGTTCAATGCTGGGAAGTGTAAATCCATCATAGGAGCTGGTGCAGGAGACAGGACTTAGTGTGACAGTTGCTGCGCCTGGTAAGGTGGAGATCCCCATTCTGTGTAAACCGGCGGTTCTCCTCTCCCCATGCACTGGCAAGTCTGCACTGATGGGCACTGGTGAGGCTGAGGTGATGGACACTGATCAGGCTGCATTGATTGGCACTGATGAGGCTGCATTGATGGGCACTGATGAGGCAGCATTGATGGGCACTGGTGAGGCTGCATTGATGGGCATTGGTGAGGTTGAGCTGGTGGGCACTGATCAGGCTGTATTGATAGGCACAGGCAAGGCTGTACTGATGGGAACTTATCAGGCTGCATTAATGGGTACTGATGAGGCTGCATTGATGGGCATCGGTGAGCCTGAGCTGATGGGCACTGGTGAGGCTGCACTGATGGGCGCTGGTGAGGCTTCATTGATGGGCACTGATCAGGCTGCATTGATGGGCACTGGTGTGGCTGCATTTATGGGCACTGGTGAGGCTGCAATGATGGGTACTGGTGACGCTGCATTGATGGGCACTGATCAGCCAGCTCAAGTGAGCCCTCAGCTGGGGCTCAGTGTGCTGTCACTGAGGCACACCAGACAGCACTGGAACAGGCCGCAGCTCAACACAGCCAGACAGCAATCAGCAAGTGGACCTACGTTAAAGTGGGAGGGGTTATCAAATTTAACTTCTGGCTGAAGCCCCTGGTCTTTTTCCCACTTAGCAACACCCCTGGTACAGGGTTTTGGCTCTTGAAATTAGTGCAAAACAAATGCAAAAAAATAACTTTATTGCATGCATTCAACAATTATCAACATGAAATAAAAGGAATTAATTTCACCAAAGAAAGTAATACTTGCCTACTGACCATTAACCTCAACATAACCCCCAAAAAATAAACCTTAACCTGAAGCTAACCAATAAAATTAAAGTTTAAAGAACAAAAATGTAATGTACTGTATTTCAGCTTACCTGTCCTTAAAAGTAATGCTGCATTAGTTTTCGTGTTCCAGTTTTGTTTACTCTTACTTTTACCTGGGGTGCGCTTGGGTTCCCCCGTGGTGCTGTGGGGTCAAGACCTAGTTTGCCCTGGATCTGCATCATGCGTTGCCATGATGTGGACAGACCGGCCACCACCACCATAACAACCAATGACATTCTTGGGTCAGGGCACATGGGAATTGAATAAAACTGCAGAGTGCAAAATCTGGTGCAGCTGTACATGGTAGCCAATCAGCTTCAAACTTCAGCTTGTTCAATTAAGCTTTGACAAAAAACCTGGAAGCTGTTTGGTTTCTATGCAGAGCTGCACCAGATTTTGCACTCTACAATTTTAATAAATCAATCTCATTGTGTCATTCATTGCTATGGTGTTGGTGACTGCCCCACCCACACCATAGCAATGCATGATACTTTTCCTGGGCAGGTTGCATGCAGTTTTGCCCCGAGCCATCAGCAGAGGATGGATGTCCACCTCCAATAGATTGGCTCCTCCTCCTGCCCTCTGCCACATTAGCTGACGCAAAAGGTAGGGCCCCGATGTAAAGATAGAACTGTGTGATTGGGGGTTCTGAGTGATTGAGGGCTTTTTGATGGAGGGACTCTGTGATTGAGGGATTCTGTAATAGGGGAACTCTATGGCAATCAGGGGGAACTCTTACATGAAAGGGGGACTTTGATGTGATGGAGGGGTCCTGTGATGTGAAGGAGGGCTTCTAATGTGAAGTTAATTTCATCAAGGCAGTTGTGCACATTGTCCCAGGCTAAGGTTTCCCATCAGTAGCGGCTGGTGAAATTTTAGGATGGAGGGATGCCAGACCCCACCCTTCCTTTTTGACTCCTCCCACTTCTCATAAGCCCCACCCCTTATAGTTTCCACCCCTTGTGTCCAGAGTATACAGCCCAGCATCACCAGATAGGGGTATACACTCACAGAGTCACAGAGCACCATGTCGCAGTATACAGAGCACCATTCTTAAGTGTGTATACTCCTGCACTTCCACTAACCAATAAATTGCCAATGTTTATATTGACAGATGCTCACACTTATATGTTAATCCCTAACATAAACTTGATATATATAGAGTGTATAGTAGAGCGCTGACATATATTTCAATATATTAAAGAATATTCCTAGTTTGCTACATTAATACATAAAAACATGTGTACTAGTATAAATCCACTGTGCATGAAAAAAAATATACCATATATATCATTAGTAAATAGGTCTGATATGAATATGTGATGTCTCAGTTTCTCTCCTATTCTCTACACAGTGATATTTAACATAAATGTGCAACCAAAAATGTGGTGAATATCTCATAACAGTGTGAGTATTGTGAGTCTCAAGGCTGGACCCCCGAAGCATATATAATGCACATAAATTATCATAAATTATTACAATATACAGCCACTGTGAGTCTCCGCTCTGTACCCACAGTTGATATATGGTGCCCAAAAATAAAGTCCAATCCGTGAAAATGTCTATCAAATTCACACATCCAAATATGAAAAAAATTAATAAAAAATATATAATAACGAAACGAAATAAAAGAGCGAAAAAAAAATATATAAATATATATATGGTGTTTCTAGAACGCCAATGTGTCCAATATTCAAACAAGTGAACATGTATATCTCTTCCAACTATTCCTTATTTCCTCCACCAAAAAGTGATGATCTTGTACCTTAATGTGTAGGATAATTATCCGGTGATTAAATTCATATGTGCCACCTCTACGTATTCTAGCCTCTCACCTGAGGTGTGCTAGAACAATAGTACATAAAGGTTTCTTTGTCTTGTGGGAATTGGAACCCACCACTAAGGGTCCTCTGTATGTCTTCCACTCCTACTCCTCCTCTGTTCTCTTTATGGATGACTGACCAATCGGCTCACTACTTGCTGTCAGCTGACAGCAAGGAGCTGAGTAAAAAAAAAAAAAGAAAGAAAGAAAAGTCAATATACCGACGCCTCCTGCAGGGGGGTCGGGCTGACTTTTATTTTTTTTCCACTTCATGTCAGCGGCAGGGAGGCAGCGCCCAATTGCCCCTTATACACCAGCCGCCGCTGTTTCCCATTACTCCAGATTCTGTCCATATCCCCCCCTTTATGTCTCTTCTGTCATACAAGCCCTGGGCTTACTAGCAATTTTTTGTCAGTTGTACATTTAGTTAGTTATCAGTTGGCGGGCTGAAATAATTCTTGATGAAGAAGAAAAAAATATATTTCAGAACTGGTAGAAGACCGAGAGAGAATGTTGGCAATGATGGAGTAATGAGGAAGATCACGGACACTTCATTGGTGGGTAAGGGCACACTGAGAGGCAAATGTGCTATAGTGTGTAAGTGTGCTGTACATAGTTACAGACAAAGGCTAAAGTTCTGGGGGACCAACCTAAATAAGGTTCCACTTCCTTACCGGCGTATAGTAAAAATACGCCGGCAAGGTGGACTCACTATCCTAACAGGACGTCATATGACGTCCTGCGGTATTCGCCCCTCTGCGGGCCCCCATCGATCGGGGATCAGGCGAGTCCTTCGGGACTCAGCCCATCCCCGATCGGGGTAAAGAGCCAATAAATTTGTGACCGGATGTGTCCTATAACAGCCGATCATTTGCTATAGCACTGAATCCGGCCGTGCGCGCCGCTCGTGCGCGCCCCCGGGGGGCGCGCAGCGCGGCGATCGGGGTTGCGGCCTGTCCCTCAGACAATGCCCAATCACAGCCGGTCACAAATGTCAACAAAGTGCCAGGTAACTTACTGTTACCAGGCACTTCTCCTCACACACCGTACCAGTGTGAAGAGAAGAGCTGCCAAATAACTGTGAGTGAGAGCTTCAATACTGTTGTGCCAGATTTCCCCCAGATTGCCCCCTGACTAAGAGGACCTGTCTGAGCCCATCAGAGTACTTGTCTGAGCCCATCAGAGTACCTGTCTGAGCCCATCAGAGTACCTGTCTCCCCATCTGGGGTACCTGTCTCAAGAGTACCTGTCACCAAAGTGCCCGTCACCAATCAGAGTACCCGTCACCCCATCTGGGGTACCTGTCACCAGAGTACCTGTCACCAATCAAGAGTACCTGTCACCAAAGTACCCATCACCAATCAGAGTACCCGTCACCCCATCTGGAGTACCTGTCACCAGAGTACCTGTCACCAAAGTACCCCTCACCAGTCAGAGTACCCGTCACCCCATCTGGGGTACCTGTCACCAGAGTACCTGTCACCAATCAAGAGTACCTGTCACCAAAGTACCCGTCACCAATCAGAGTACCCATCACACCATCTGGGGTACCTACCCCACTGCCCATGAGACTAACCACTACCCATGAAACCACTGTCCATGAGAACTAACCACTGTCCATGAGACCACTGTCCATGGGGTCTACCCCACTGCCCATGAGAC
>BLSH010394297.1:931461-956687 GCA_018402905.1 Glandirana rugosa
GTATGTATCCGGGTTGTAACTTCATCGTGGAAATCCGCAAGATGTTCATATTTAATGTGTAGAGTAAAGAGTTGATGGATAATGTGAAAACTTCCGGGACCTCGTGGTCCTGTTACCTTAACGGGTGTTTTACTGGGGTAAAACCTTTCGATTGTGGGGTTGTTTATTAGATACTCCGTATTACTCAGAAAACTTCCCAAGTAAAAAGAGGTCTTCAAAAACCTTTTACACCTTTTTTTACTTTTGCGTAAAAAAAAATGTGTTTCGACAGGTAAATATTCTATAAAGGTTGTGTATCGTACATGTATCGTTTTTTTGGGGTGTTAGCTTTCCAAAATGGGGTCATTTTGTGGGCAATTCCATTGTCCTGGTGCTCCAGGGCCTTCAAAAGTGTAATAGGTAGTTGAGAAATGAGATGTGTAATTTATACTTGTAGAACGCCTAAAGGTGCTACTTCAATGTTGGGCCTATGTATGTTGCCAGGCTGTGTAAAAATCTCACACATGTGGTATTGCCATACTCAGGAGGAGTAGCAGAATGTGTTTTGGGGTGTCATTTTTGCTATGTACATGCTATGTGTTGTAAATATCTTATAAATGGACAGCTTTGTGTAAAAAAAATGCGTTTTCATTTTTTTTCCACATTTTCCAAAAACTTCTGCAAAAAAATGAACCGTTCAAAAGACTCATTATGCCTCATAGATTATTCGTTGGGGTGTTAGCTTTCCAAAATGGGGTCATTTTGTGGGCAATTCCATTGTCCTGGTGCTTCAGGGCCTTCAAAAGTGTAATAGGTGGTTGAGAAATGAGATGTGTAATTTATGCTCGTAAAACGCCTAAAGGTGCTACTTCAATGTTGGGCCTGTGTATGTGGCTAGTCTGTGTAAAAGTCTCACACATGTGGTATCGCCATACTCAGGAGGAGTAGTAGAATGTGTTTTGGGGTGTCATTGCAAGTATGCATATGTTGTGTGTGAGAAATAACTTGTTGTTTTAACAAATTTGTGTAAAAAAAAAAAAAATCTTCATTTTGCAAAGAATTGTGGGGAAAAAAATACAACTTCAAAATATTCACCATGCCTCTTACTAAAAACCTTGGAATGTCTACTTTCCAAAAATGGGTCATTTGGGGGGTATTTGTACTTTCCTGGCTTGTTAGGGTCTCAAGAAATGAGATAGGTGGTCAGTACATCGGGTGTGATCAATGTTCAATGATTTGCACCATAGCTTGTAGACTCTATCACTTTCACAGAGAATAAATAATATCCACTAATTTGGGTTATTTTTACCAAAGATATGTAGCAGTATAAATTATGGCTCAAATTTATGAAGAAAAATTACTTTTTTGCAAAATTTTTCAAAACAAACTAAAAAAAAAGTGTTTTTTTTTCAAAATTTTCGCTACTTTTTCGCTTATATTGAAAAAAATAGAAAACACAGCAGTGATTATATACCACCAAAAGAAAGCTCTATTTGTGAGAAAAAATGATAAAAAATTTGTTTGGGTACAGTGTAGCATGACTGAGAAATTGTCATTTAAAGTGTGAGAGCGCTGAAAGCTGAAAATTGGTCTGGTAAGGAAGGGGGTGTAAGTGTCCTGTATGGAAGTGGTTAAAGAAACATGTATTTATATTGGGGGTTAGCAACCAGTAGATCGTGATATACCAGTAGATCGTGGACAGGTGACTGGTAGATTGCGGTCTTGGCTTGCTGACCAGCCATCCCAGAGCACTAACCAGAGTGTAATGCAGAGGGACTACTTGTAAAGTTGGAGCTGCAGTAGGTAGTAAGAGCCACATAAGCCGATGACTTCTCTGTAGTACCGACTCCTGTCCCAGGTGGAGTGATACCAACCGCACTCCACCTCGTATCCCCGCTAGTGGTCTCCAGAGTGGTGCGAGCAGCAGGAAAGAAGAGATCTTCAGGTCAGTGTCTAGCAATACACTGGGCATAATAGTGTAGGGCTGCTTTCACACTGATGTGCTGTAGCAGCTTTCCTGCGAATTTGCTTTGCTTAGCCATGGACTTCAATGATATCCTGCGGGTTTGGTGCACTTTCCTACTAGCAAGATGGGCCTAATAAAGGGGGTCCAAGCCGATACTAGCAAGGGGGGCCTAATAAAGGGGGTTACAGGTACCAGCTAACCCAGGAAGTTTGCAGATGCACTGCGCTGAATCCGCGGTGCATGTAAACTGCAGCACATAAGTGTGAAAGCAGCCTTATAGTAGGCTCAGAACAGTAAGGGTTCATTTACATTTTTTTTTTTAATTTTGTAATTTGGGGGGTGGTAAAAAACAATAGTTAAGACATATTTTTAGCACCCCTGCTCCAACTGCACCCCCTTTAGCTGCAGTACCCAGAAGTGTTCACATGTCGCAGTATGTTGCCTCCTCACTACCTGATTTAAACCCATGATTACCGTGCAAAGCATGCGATTGTGACACGGTAGTACGGCAGTTAGATGTTTAAATCGGGTGTGAGGAGGTGACACTGGGAGCAGGGCCGGCTCTACCAATAGGCGGAGTAGGCGGCCGCCTAGGGCGCACTGCCGCCTAGGGGCGCCTGGCCACTGTTTCAATGATTCATGTAAAAACTGACACTGTCTGGCTGAGATAATAAGATTGTATTATCACATGCCATTTGCAAATGTATATAGAAATAGTTACTGATCTGCCAAATACCACCCCCCGCCCCCACCCCCCAGTGAGGCTGTATTTGATGGGCATAGGAGAAGCTGTATTTGATGGGCACAGGTGAGGCTTTATTGATTGGCGCTGGTAAAGCTGTATATGATGGGCACAGGTGAGACTGTATTGATTGGCGCTGGTGAAGCTGTATTTGATGGGCACAGGTGAGGCTGTATTGATTGGCGCTGGTGAAGTTGTGTTTGATGGGCACAGGTGATGCTGTATTCATTGGCGCTGGTGAAGTTGTATTTGATGGGCACAGGTGAGGCTGTATTGATTGGCGCTGGTGAAGCTGTATTTGATGGGCACAGGTGAGGCTGTATTGATTGGCGCTGGTGGAGCTGTATTTGATGGGCGCTGGTGAGGCTGCATTTGATTGGCGCTGATCAGGCTGCAATTCATTGGCGCTGATCAGGCTGGGCAGGGAGAAAGGGGGTGGAATCGGGGGTGGAGTCAGGGGTGGAGCCAAGGGGCGGCAAAATGAAGTTTCGCCTAGGGTGTCAAAAATCCCTGCACCAGCCCTGACTGGGAGACACTGTGCCTGGTGATCTTTGACTTTTACCATGTTGTTCAGGTAGATATAAACTTCTTTAAGGTTGCCTACCCCTGATTTATACTATATTGAGGTTGCCATTGTTGACCTTGTCACTTGGTTGTCCTTATTTGTGGTTAGTGACCGAGTAAGTATGGAAACCAATGGATTAGCATGACAGCCAGGCAACTAGGCTTTTCAAAAGGAGAGGAAAGCAATGGCATCCTAAATTTTTTCCATAAAAGTGTCTATTTTCGTTATTCTAGTACCTATTGCAGTAAGGCTGTGTTCGCATGCAGCAAGAATCGACTGCTTCGCAGCTGGATGTACTTTGCTTTTGTCCGGCAACAATTACTGCAGGTAATCGCTGACTGTGTGAACAGACACAAATAGCTGCAGACACCAACAGCCTGTCATTGCCCTGTACGGGCTCGGCAGCTGCTGCTGTCTGGACACAGCTGTCAGTAATAGCGGCAGGAATCGGTAGATTCTTTCTGCTGGGATTTGCACCATGGCTAAATGCCCGTGCGAATTGCAAACCATGAACAAAAATAAAATAGTCAACACACAACAGCACCCACCGCTGTGTAAAAAATAAATATATATTTTAAAAATTAATTTAGCAATTCCGTTAAAAAAAGCACTCTTATCTTCCACTATAATTATAAGAGACTTTTTCGCTTACACGTGTGGCATGAATGCCTAATACTTAATTCCACACTCATTATCTTTCTCCATATTTGCATGATTTGAAAATCAATGTTCTATCCATACATATTTGGATTTAATTTTCAATTGAACTAACAGAGTTGAGGTCAGATACGACAGTAAGAAGGTGAATTTGCAAATCAATACAAGAAAATTGCAATATTGTGCATGAAAAAAAGAGTGATGACTGGGGACAAAAACCTATTTAATGATAATTAAACCTAGTTTGTTTTTAGAATCTGCATTTCTATTCGAGTGGCTGATTTATGAAGCTATTGTTGTCCAGGCCTGGTCTCTGGAAAGGCACCTTACTGAGTAAAGGCATTGCCATTATTTTGATTGAATTTTTATGTGGCTTCATTCTCTCTCCAGGTCTACATTCACTTCTTATCAGTACACATAATTGCATAGTATTAATGTGTAACTTTAGCCCACACAAAATAAATCCAGATTACTGTTCTAAAGATAGTAATTGGAAGGAATTGAAAGTCACATTTTCCCTTTTCTCCACTGTACAACAAAAAGGACATTTTACAGATTTTTTACGTGTGTGTAAACATTTTACTATTATATGGAACCTGTTACAGGCAGTGAGAATGTTTAATACTTTTTTCATCTGCTGGGAGCAGTTAAGCAGGCCAAAGATAGATCAAAATTTGCCCTGTTCAGCAGGGACCAGCCGAATTTTGATCCATCTATGGCTGTTCTTGTTCGAGAGGAGTCAACCTAGTATAAGGTGACCAGATTTTCAAAATTAAATCCGGGGACATATTTTATTTTTACTAGTAATGGCGGCAAACAGTGACTCATAGCAGGACTGCGATATTGCGGAGGACAAATCGGACACTAAGTGACACTTTGTGGGAACCAGTGACACTAATAAAGTGATCAGTGCTAAAAATATTCCCTATCACTGTACTAATGACACTGGCTGGGAAGGGGTTAACATCTAGGGCAATCAAAGGGTTAAACGTGTGTCTAACAAGTGTTTTCTCACTGTGGGGGAGGTTGCTTTTACTAAGGGAAGGCACAGATCCCTGTCCCAGCAGCTATGTTATGTGACACACTGTGGCAGAGCAATGCCAGCCAGAGCCATGATAGAATGCCTGCTGCCTTGAGTTATGATGCCATCCATTATGCCAGAGAGACAGACACAGTGCAATGTAGTCTATTCACAGACACCTCCAAAGCACACCTGTGTTGAAGCCTTGAAGGCACTGGCAGCCCCACGATCAGATCCACTTCCCCTTTGTGCCTGCTGCTGGACACTATCAGTTGAGCTCAGCTGCCTTTCTCAACCTGTCACCACCACTGCCCACCTCACAGCCTCTCTTCAGGCCCCAGCTAATACTGGGTGGGGAGTGGAACTGAGCAGAGGAAGATCACTCCGCTGGGGAAGGCAAGGAGATAGGCAGGCGGCTGGCCGGGACTTGAGCCAAGGCAGAAGAACATGCGAGTGAGAATTAAACCCCCCAAAGCTAGTAGGAGCAGCAAAGTGGGGGTGTGTAATTCAGATTTTTTTTTTTAGTTCTGCACTGACTGTCTTTGAAATGGCTTGGACCCCTGTTCAAATCCAATCAGGGGACAAAACCGGGGACAGATTTGGTCCGAGGACAGTGTCCTCAATCAGGGGACTGTCCCCTGAAACTGGGGACGTCTGGTCACCCTAACCTAGTAATCAACTTATGTTGGAAGGGAATGTTGGAAAATCAGCTGCAGTGCTGATCAGTTTATTCTGGCAGTGGAGAAGTCCGCTGTCACAAAACAATAGTGCAACGGGGAAGATTCAGTCATGCATCTTGACTGTGTGGATGGGGGAATTTGTTCATTTAAATTTGTAAAAAAAAAAAAAATGAATTATCTTTGGCCAGCTTTTGTCTGCAGTCAGCCTAAAGGCCCGTACACACGATGCAAATTTCGGACGGGAATTTTCGTTCCACTGCCTGTCGTCCGAAATTCTTACCGTTAGTATGCTCCTTTCGACAGCCTCTTTTGATTTATCGTCAGACAAAAGCTGGATGTGCAGACTAGTACATTTTTGTCGTAAGACAGTGCAACGTTCGATTTTCTTTCCGTTAGTACGGTCTTCGTATGAAAAAAATCGTACGCCCAAAACTATGCATGTTGAAAAACTAAAAAAAGTTTCAAAAATAATCAAAACATTACGTCACTTCTGACGATGACTTCGGTTGTACGAAAATTCTCGTATTATTAGTACGCTCTTCACATTCGACATGAGACAAGCATCCAACAAAAAACGGATGTTCTGCTGTCAGATCGTGTGTATGAGGCTTAAGGCCTTGTTTACCCTAGATACAGTTTTTATTGCAGTAGAGCATTTGCTTCCAGGAATTCAGGAGGTGATTCTGCCACCTCTTGAATGCCTTTTTTGACTCCAGTGAGTTTGGCAGGAGCTGCCAGGGGTCTGTGGCTGTACAACCACCAAATTGCTTTCACCTGACAGCAGGCAATCGCTTGTCAGATTTAGCCCTGGTTCACACTGACAGCGGGAATGAAAGCGTGTGAGTTCAACTGAACTCGCATGCTTTCATTCCCGCATGTCAGTCCCAACTTCGGGGATGATTTCAGAGACATCTGTGTGGGTTTCTGCACAAATGTCTATGGAAATTGCACCCCGAAGTCGCCAAAAGTAGTACAAAAACTACTTTTGGGAATCAGTGCAGCACCACAAATGCAGCATCACACTGATTCGGATGGTTCCATTGCCGGCAATTGCCGCCGATTTGGAATGCGATTTGACATGTCAAATTGCATCCCAATCACTCCAATGTGAACCTAGGCTCACACACAGATTTACAACTGCCAGAAGGGGCGGTCGGCAACAGGTTAAGCACCCCCCGACACACACACTGCTGCCAATGTATGGTGTTGAAGATTTTTATTCAGTTTTTCAGTAAACAATCACAAGGAATCATGTATAGAAGGGTTCAAAGGGTACATTACAGCATAACTTAGAGAGTATCAGTAACACAATGTACAATTGCAAGGTTGAAACAAACCGGGAGCAGAGGTTAGGTTGCGTGTGCTTGCAGAACTTCCGTATCTTGGATGGGCAGGGGATCTTTAAGGTGTCGATTGTGGGGCCTTGGAGGAGCCTCCAGACCAACCGCCCACCCCTGATGGGGACTTACTGTGAGCGGATGGGGGCATCTCCAGTCCCCTTACCATGTATGTGGCCCTGTATGGGGGAGCTTGACTTAGGAGCGCCTTGTACGTTTATAGAAGGAAGTGAAAGTTTTGCCTATTGGGGATATTCTTATGAAGCTTGGAAATTGAGAGGCTATTGGGGTGTGGTATCTATCCCAGGATTCTTCTCCTATGGGGTTGTGTGAGTGTGACTTGTGTTAGGCTTATAAAGTAAAGAGGGTTGGGGGCCGGGGGGGGGGAGGTGGGGTAGTAGGCTTGAGAGGTCAAGAGGAAGGAAGCAGAGGGGGGGAGATAGGAATGTGAGCAGGGGGAATGTTTAAGGGTCAACTAGACCCTCTCGCTCTCGTCTGGTAGGAACTTCTAGATGCTGCCAATGTATGATATACGCTGGTGGCAGAAAAAGGGTTAAAGATGGCATGCTTAACTACTTCAAGAATGCGTGCCCGCTCCATGGAGGGGGAGCCAATGTCCATCGGCCAACAGCGATCACTCCACAGAGAGGCAGCATGGGGATCTGCCTATGCAAACAAGGCTAATTCCCGTTCTGACAGTAATCAGAAACAGTGATCTGTATTCTTCCTGTCAGTCCATCCCCCACACAGTTAGAAAACACTTGCAGGGAACACATTTAACCCTTTGATCGTGATTAGTGCATTTTTTTTTTAGCACTGATCACTGCATTGGTGTCACTGGTCCCCAAAAAGTGTCACTAAGGGTTAGATTTGTTCACCGCCATTACCAGTAAAAACAATTAAAAAAAAATTAAAAGTCCATAAATCTATCCCATAGTTGTAGACGCTATAAATTTTGCGCAAACCAATCAATATATGCTTATTGAGATTTTTTACCAAAAATATGTAGAAGAATACATATTGGCCTACATTTATGAAGTAACATGATTTAAAAAATTTTTTTGGATATGTTTTATAGCAGAAAGTAAAAAATATATATATTTTTTCTTCAAAATTGCTGGTTATTTTTTTGTTTATAGCAAAAAAATAAAAACTGTAGAGGTGATCAAATACCACCAAAAGAAAGCTCTATGTGTGGGAATAAAAGGACGCCAATTTTGTTTGGGTACAGCGGCGCTCACCTGCGCAATTGTCAGTTAAAGTAACGCAAGGGCTGAAGTGGTTAGCGCTGATCATGTCTTATGGGTGGGACTGACAAGGTGCTCACACTTTGGGCCCTATCCAGGCATACACAAGACAGCAACCTGCTGTGAGACTGGTCTTGTAGCCTTCTAGGATGCATGACGTTATCCCAGGAGGTTGTGGGCCTAGGTGAGGAATGAGGAAGTATGAGTCAGTACCACCAAATTAATGTGCAAATTTGTAAATTCATAATACACTGATTGGGGGAGATGAGTAAAAGGAGAACTTTCATGTTTGGATAAAGATCTGTTTTAAGCTACCCTTGGCTAGGGTCTCTGTTTTAAATTCCCAGGTTCTGTTCCTGGTAATGCAGCAGCCAGGTAAACAGCAACTTTACACATTGATTCAGGAAAGACGGTCCATGAGGGTTGCCTTATACATTTTATTGTAGCGTTAACTTGGATGGGTTCAGAGAGCTGTGGGATTCTCCACATTACTAACTGAAAGAATGAGGACACTCTTCCTTGTAGTAACTCTGCTGAAGAGTTTCTTAAGCAGTGGGACCTTAAGTGGACAGCACTTGGGCACCGATAGCAATGACACAGACCAGACAAGCCTTAAACTTAGTGCAGCAGGGGTGTTAAAAGCAAGCAGTCACTAAAATTCTTTCCCCCTTTTTGGGTCAGTAATCACAGCGTTGATCCAGCATAGAATTCAACACTAATTTCAGCAGATAGGTTCTCCCTGTGTACCCTCAAAGTAGGTCTTCAGTGGCACCCCTCTTGAATCCCTGAAAGCATTTGTGGCTGAGCAGCCTGGGCTGGGATCCTAAAAGCAGGGTGGGCCTTCAGAAATTCAGTCAGGAAAGCAGGCAGCCCTCCCTGGCTGGGACCTTCTCCTCCTGGAAAAGAAACCTGGACTCTGGGCTCCAGTCTATTTATACATTCCCCAGTCACCATCTGGACACAGCTCTCCAGGGATTGGCTGGGGTTGCATATATATTGACACTGTCTATCTAGCCCTTCAACCCACTATGTTCTAGAAAGATCCAAAAAACAGGGGAAAGGAGCTAGACTGGCAGCCTGCATAGCTCAGAGCAGCTTAAAGCAATCACAGCAAACTGTTCTGCTGGATACAGGAGAGCAAAAATAAATGTGCCTAACCCAAAAACACCTAGCGGTCTTCTTGCTCATCTGCCACCTAATATGAATACATGAATAAACACCCCTGTCATTGAGCAGGTTAGGGATCCATAATGTGGCATAAGTGAGCCAGAGCTTTCTGGTCGCTTCTTTGTCATAGATGCAAAGGATTTATGTGCACTACTAGCACTGATTGGCTGTGGCATTGTTCAATACCTCTACCCTCTATTGCCCCTACCTCAGCAGGGGGAGATTACTGAACTCAAAAGCAGGGATTATAATGGTTTATAATGATGGTTTGTATATGTGTATATATCTATCTATATCTATCTATAGATATATATATAGATATACACAGTGCCTTGAAAAAGTATTCATACCCCTTGAAATGTTCCACATTTTGTCATGTTACAACCATAAACGTAAATGTATTTTATTGGGATTTTATTTGATAGACCAACACAAAGTGGCACATAATTGTGAAGTGGAAGGAAAATGATAAATGGTTTTTAATTTTTTTTACAAATAAGTATCTGAAAAGTGTGGCGTGCATTTGTATTCAGCCCCCTTTACTTTGATACCCCTAACTAAAATCTAGTGGAAGCAATTGCCTTTAGAAGTTACCAAATTAGTAAATAGAGTCCACCTGTGTGTAATTTAATCTCAGTATAAATACAGCTGTTCTGTGAAGCCATCGAAGGTTTGTTAGAGAACCTTAGTGAACAAACAGCATCATGAAGGCCAAGGAACACACGAGACAGGTCAGGGATAAAGTTGCGGAGCAGTTTAAAGAAGGGTTAGCTTATAAAAAAACAAGCTTTGAACATCTCAGGGAGCACTATTCAATCCATCACCCTGAAATGGAAAGAGTATGGCACAACTGCAAACCTACCAAGACATGGCCGTCCACCTAAACTGACAGGCAGGGCAAGGAGAACATTAATCAGAGAAGCAGCCTAGATGCCCATGGTAACTCTGGAGGAGTTGCAGAGATCCACAGCTCATGTGAGAGAATCTGTACACAGCACAAATATTAGCCATGCACTCCACAAATCTGGCCTTTATGCAAGAGTGGCAAGAAGAAAGCCATTGTTGAAAGAAAGTTATAAGAAGTCCTGTTTGCAGTTTGTGAGAAGCCATGTGGAGGACACAGAAAACATGTGGAAGGTGCTCTGGTCAGATGAGACCAAAATTGAACTTTTTGGCCAAAAGAAAAATGCTATGTGTGGCGGAAAAATAACACTGCACATCACCCTGAACACACCATCCTCACTGTGAAACATGGTTGTAGCAGCATCATGTGGTGGGGATGCTTTTCTTCAACAGGGACAGGGAAGCTGGTCAGAGTTGATGGGAAGATGGATGGAGCCAAATACAGGGCACTCTTAGAAGAAAACCTGTTAGAGTCTGCAAAAGACTTGAGACTGGGGTGGAGGTTTACCTTCCAGCAGGACAACAATCCTAAACATACAGCCAGAGCTAAAATAGAATGTATTAGAATGGCCCAGTCCAGACCTAAATCCAATTGAGAATCTTTAGCAAGACTTGAAACTTGCTGTTCACAGATGTTCTCCATCCAATCTGAGAGAGCATGAGCTATTTTGCAAAGAAGAATGGGCAAAAATGTCACTGTCTAGATGTTCAAAGCTGGTAGAGACATCCCCAAAAAGACTTGCAGCTGTAATTGCAGCGAAAGGTGGTTGTACTGGGGGGGTCTGAATACAAATGCATGCCACACTTTTCGGATATTTATTTTTTTAAAAAATTGAAAACCGTTTATCATTTTCCTTCCACTTCACAATTATGTGCCACTTTGTGTGGGTCTTTCACATAAAATCCCATTAAAATACATCTATGTTTTTGGTTGTAACATGACAAAATGTCAAGGGGTATGAATACTTTTGCATGGTATGTATATTGTGACGTTATGCGAGGCAAGGTGATCGATGACGCTATGTGTCGCCTCGCATGTGTTCATTTAGAATGGACTAAGGTGGAATCTGGTCTGGGTTTTACCAGCTACCTTGGCAGGGTTGGTTACTGACCAGATTTTGTGGTCCACTACTAGAGTCCACTATCAGGGGGTTTAAATAACCAGGAAGAGAGGAAAGTTTTGCTCTTTTCTGGGACTCAGGAGCCATCAGGCTGAGAGAGCTGACATATGGAAGTTTGCTTATGGACTGAGACAAAAGGTTTGCACTGTCTATGTTTTGTGGGTGTCTGGGAGAAGCCCTACACCGCTTAGTTAGAAAAACTGAAATGTTTAATTAGTGCGAGGATTTATTTTCTGTTTTGTTTATTTTGATTTCTACATGCAACCTTTTTAAATAAGCCTGGCTACAATTCAGATTTTAAGGAAAACTGACGTTTGGACTGCCTTTTTCCAGGGAAGGTGATCCCAATTGAGCTAACCCCCGCACGTGGTGGACTCGGCGGACATCTTCCTGAACAAGTAGAAAGATGGAGGATGTTTTAAAAGCCCTGTTGCAGGCCACTGCAACCCAGCAAGAGAACAATTGCCAGAAACAGGAGATCAGTCGCCAGCAGCAGGAGATCAATCGCCAGCAGCAGGAAACTAATCGCCAAGTCGCAGCAGGAAGCAAACCGCCAGGCTGTGGCAGCTCAACAGGAGGTGAATCCCCAGTTCGCAGAGGCCCTGGTGCAGTTAAAGAAGGGGACCGCAAGTCCTTTACCGGTGGAACAGAAAATGGTGTATTTTCTGCAGAAGATGACACCTGCAGATGATGTGGAAGTGTACCTAGCAACTTTTGAAAGAGTCGCTGTTCGAAAAGGATAGCAAAAAGAGCAATGGGCAGAACTGCTAGCGCCTTTTTTGACAGGAGAACCCCAAAAAGCCTATTATGACCTGGAATCAGAGACTGCCCAGGATTATGAGACATTCAAAGCTGAGATGCTTGCATGCATGGGCGTCACCATTGCGTCACCATTGCAGTCCGGCCTCAACGGGTGCAGCACTGGTCATACAGTACTAACAAGCCACCCTGCCCCCAAATGTTTGATTTGATACACCTCACCAAGAAATGGTTGCAGCCAAAAACTTTGTCAGGCCCTAAGATTGTGGAGCGTGTGGTCATGGACCATTATTTACGGGTGCTCCCTGCCACTTTGAGGAAGTGGGTCAGCCATGGGGACCCTAAAACTGCAAACCAGTTGGTGGAACTGGTCGAGACATATACGGCAGCCGAGGACTTGTTGAACCCATCTGTGCCCCGTTCTAATGTCTCTAGGGGTGAGAAATCGCCCGGAGGATCCGGTAAGACTGTTCCAGGGTTCAAGGGCGTGGGTATAACTTACAAGTCTGTTGCCACAGATAATGAGACTATGGGCCCAGGAACTGGAGATTGGCCAAATAGGTTAGAAAGATCTCTGAGGCCATTTAGAGGACTGGGTACAGAACATATAAAATGTTATCGCTGCCATGCATTGCGTCATATTGCTGCTAACTGTTCCCTAAATGATGAACCAATGCAATGTGATAATGCTTACTTGAAAAAATGCATGTCTCTTTTTGCACAGGTAGCATATACTGCAACATGTCAAAAATGCACGGAAAAGCAAATGTGTGTAATTTCAGTTGATGGAAAGCCAGTCACAGCTCTGCTAGATTCTGGTAGTGGGTGACTTTAGTCAATGGATTGTGTAAATCTCGCAAAGTTACACCCTAGCACTGTTGGGGTTATTTGCATGCATGGTGACACGCATGATTACCAGACTGCTGTGGTTGAGATTGATACCCCTTGGGGCATAGTGGCACATTCAGTGGGAGTGGTACCCTCACTGTTTCACGAGGTCCTAGTGGGGAGAGATTTTCCACACTTTTGGAGTTTAGGGGAAAACAAAAGGAGTCGGGAGGACAGATCTCCCCCTGCTGGGGAAACACTGGAACTCACTCCGAACCCTTTTGATTGCAAAATTGAAAAGGAAACTGTGGGTGTGTCCAATGGAGGTGTAGGTCCCTTTCCTTTTAATGGCTGGGGACCAGGAGGAGCCGCAATCCAGCCCCCAGCTGGAGGTTAATGAACAAGAAAGAATCTCTGACTCTGTTAGAGAGAGTGAACAGAATGTGGTACCTGACTTAGAAGTCAGAAAAGATTATTTTTGTACGGAACAACTAAAAGATGCCACACTCAATAGAGCCAGAGAAAACATTAAAATGGTAGATGGGGAACCTGTTGAACCTAATATAGGGGTGTCTTTCCCTACATGGCTCTTAAAAATAACTTGCTGTATCAGGAGGTAAAGCAAGGGGAGGAGGAGGTAGAGCAGCTGGAGGTTCCCAAACCCTATTGCCGGATGGTATTAGATTTGGCCCATGGTCATATGAAACCTTGAAACCTTGGAAGGACAGAGAGACTTTACTGGTAATGCCAACCTCCCAAAAGGACATGGCCCCCGTGCAGTGGCAGCTGGTGAAATTTTAGGATGGGGGTGCCAGACCCTGCCCTTCCTTTTTGACCCCTCCCACTTCTCATAAGCCCCACCTCTTATAGGTTCCACCCATTGTGTCAGGAGTATACAGCCCAGCATCACCAGATAGGGTATACAGCATCACGGATAGGGTATACAGCATCACCAGATAGGGATATACAGAGTTACCAGATAGGGTATACACATCACCAGAGAGGGGTATACAGAGTCACCAGATAGGAGTATACAGAGTCACCAGATAGGGATATACAGAGCCACCAGATATGGTATACAATGCCACCAGATAGGAGTATACAGAGCCCCAGATAGGAGTATACAGAGCCCCAGATAGGACTATACAGAGCCACTAGATAGGGTATACAGGGCTACGAGAGCAGTATACAGAGCCCCAAATGGGGTATACAGAGCCACCAGAGCAGTATACATGGTCCCAGATAGGGTATACAGAGCCCCCAGAGCAGTATACAGAGCTCCAGATAGGAGTATACAGAGCCACCAGAGCGGTATACAGAGCCCCAGATAGGGTATACAGAGCCACCAGAGCAGTATACAGAGCCCCAGATAGGGTATACAGAGCCACCAGAGCAGTATACAGAGCCTCAGATAGGGTATACAGAGCCACCAGAGCAGTATACAGAGCCCCAAATAGGGGCTTGTGGCACTGACAGACCCCCCCGAAGTTGGGACACCCCCATCTTACCCGATCTAATAGCAGGCTGGCAGTGTTGCAGAGTCCGGCGAGCTGGCAGCATGCTGGTAGTGTGCATAGCCTGGCTTGCGGAGAGCATGCTTGCAGTGTGCAGAGCCCAGCTTGCGTAGAGCATGCTGGCAGTGTGCAGAGCCCAGTGAGCGGGGAGCGTGCTCTCCGTGCTCCGGTGACATTCTCCTTCTCCTCCGAGATAGGCGTCCAATAGGATCGCCTGTCTTCTCCGCCAATCAGGAAACCGGTAACATACCGGGGCTTCCTGATTGGTTGAGAGCGGTCCCCAGCTAGAAAGGCAAATATTCATTTGCCTTTCTAAGGGCTTGTGGCGGCATGCTTTGCGCCACAAGCCACACTTTAATGAAGCCAATTAGAGCCTACAGCTCTAATGAGATGCTTCATGGACACCCCCGCTGTGGTAATTCATGCGGCCGGCACCACAAAGCGGCCGGCCGCATGAATGGGGGGGTGGTCATGGGCCCGGCAATGGATAAATTCATGCTATGCATGAATCTATCCATGACAGAGGGGGTGGCTGGAGAGAGGGGGCAGTGCCCGTGCGCCATGATGGACGGGCCGCCACTGCCCCCGTGATTCCTGAAGTACCCATAACTGAAACATTGTCAGTGGCCCAACAGAAGGACGTTAAAGAATTTGTGAATAAGAATAGAGATTTTTTCTCTCACCTGCCTGGACTGACCACAGTTATACAGCATGACATCATTACGGAACCAGGTGTCCGTGTAAACGTAAAGCCCTATAGAATACCCGAGGCCAGGCACGAAGCAGTTGCAAATGAAGTAAAGAAGATGATAGAGCTGGACGTGTTAGAAGAGTCCCACAGTGACTGGTCCAGTCCCAAAGTATTTGTCCCAAAACCAGATGGAACAATAAGGTTTTGTAATGATTTCAGAAAGTTAAACAGACTGTCCAAATTAGATGCATACCCAATGCCTCGGGTCAACAAACTTGTTGACAGATTTGGAAGTGCCAGGTACATAACTACGTTAGACCTGACTAAAAGTTGGAAACCACTCACATCCACCTGTTCACATTCCTGAAACTGCAGAGTTGGGTGACACTGAGCACCACCCATCCCTCCTCACCTGGAGTAGATACCTACCTAACCCTCTGGGAAAGACACCTACTTGGCCAAGACATCCACCTGACCTCTGTCCAGGAACCCTTTCTACCTATCTGCTCAAGACCTCTGAACTAGACATCCACCTGACCCCAAAACATCTACTTACCTACCTGGGGCCCAGAATTCACTTCACTGTGCCTTTCCCACACCTGGATCTTAGCTGATACTCTTCCCTGAACCCCCCCCACTGGCTGCCTGGACCCTCTCAAGGCAAGGGGATCTAAATTTCAGTGATGGTAACATTTCTACGCCACTTTGTGTCCTCCTGGCAGCTGTGCATTTTGCTTCTTCTCAAGCTCAGGAGCGCATTGTTGGAGAATTTAATGGGAACATTGCCGATTATCCCTGGCAAGTGAATGTGAGGTACCATAATCCATAAGGCTCCATAATCTTTGCTCAGTGGATTCTGACTGCGTGCCACTGTTTCCCTGCTGAGCACGACTGGACAGATTATGATTTAGTTGCTCGAACTACTACTCTAGATCAAACAGATCCCAACACCCAGACTGTGCTAATCCTAGCCGTGTACAAGAATCCGTCCTACAACGAAGACGCCTATTCCGGAGACATCGCCTTGGTCAAACTTAAAAACCTGCTGACCTTGATAACCAGTGTGGGCACCATCAGATTATTGGCACCGGCATCCAGATCCTGGCTGTAATTAATTGTTATGTCACCGGATAGGGCATCGCACAACAAGGAGTTCCTCTCCCCAACCCCAAAACCCTACAAGTGGGACGAGTGCAAGTCATCAGTTCCAGGACCTGCCAATATCTGCGTAAAGTTGACGCAAGCAGAAAGGGCCCCATAATAACCATTCAGTCCGACACTATCTGTGCTGGGTACAAAGAGGGCACTGTAGATGCCTGCCAGGGTGACTAGGGTGGACTTCTCATTTGCAATATCAACAACCTATGGTACCAGGTTGCCGTGGTCAGCTGGGGAGACCAGTGTGCCGTGAAGAACAGACCCAAAGTTTATATAATGCCCAGCGCCTACATTGACTGGATTAAAAGTTATGTCCCCGATTGCAAAGTAGATTCCATCATCATAGACCAGGCGCCCATCCCAGACAACGAGAACAGCTGCCAGGCAGCAGATGAGACCACTTACCCCTACCCCAACAGGGGGAACGTTGTCCTGATCACATTGCCGTTGTATTGGCTGAGTACCTATCTGCTGACCAACTTGTAGGCCCAGGACTGACCCCTCCCGACCATGGCAAGATTAATTGTACATCTCTCCGAGATCCAGGGATTGAACTCCTTCTTGTGTCCTGTACAGATCTCCTCCTGTATATGTAAAATTATAGGACAATATCATGCAGTACCATACTGCGCCCTTCCCACTCAGGGGCGCCAGTGCTCTCGCCTGCATTTCTGAGATGGTTCAACTCAACTTTAGTGGATTGGTCAGAACTGACTTTCATTTGGGATAAACAGAACAGGGAAGATGCCTGGGGACTGCTGAATAAGAGAAAGACGCTAATTTATTTGGCAAGTATACTTGTTGGCACACAGTCCAGGTTCCTCTGCAGCTCTGGACTTAAGGGGGCACTAGTTGCACATTAGCGAGAGATTCTTCTTCTGTAATCCTTTGGCTGTCACACAACAGCTGGCCTAAGAGGCTTTCTTTCATTAAAGTAGATGTAAACCCTAAAAAAAAAAAAAGAAAAAAAAGACCTGACTATTATTGGTTATTGGCAGATACCCCTAACGGAGTCAGCGAAAGGGAAAACTGCGTTTTCTACCCCCAAGGGGTCCTTCCAGTATAAGCGGATGCCTTTTGGCTTGCATGGTGCTCCTGCCTCATTCCAGAGAATGATGGATAAGTCCTTAAGACCACATTGCCAATACGCAACCGCCTATTTGGACGATGTAGTCATCCACAGCCCAGATTGGGAATCCCATTTGCCCCGGGTACAAGCAGTAGTAGATTCCCTTAGGAAAGCAGGACTCACGGCCAATGCCAGAAAGTGTGCCATAGGTTTAGAGGAGGCCAAATACCTTGGCTACATTATTGGTCAGGGGCTGGTCAAACCTCAGATCAATAAAATTGAGGCAGTTCAAAAGTGGGCCCAACCTATAAATAAAAAGCAAGTTTGTGAATTTCTTGGGATCACGGGATACTACAGGCGCTTTATTCCCAATTTTGCCACCATTTCAGCCCCACTGACAGATCTGGCGAAGGGTAGAGGGTCCGTCATGATCAAGTGGAATCCGGAGCCAGAGAAGGCATTTTTCAAATGTTGAAGCAAGCCCTTTGTGTACAACCTGTGCTCTAGACTCCAGATTTCACAAAGGAATTTGTGGTACAGACGGACGCCTCTGATGTGAGACTGGGTGCTGTACTGTCCCAGGTCAGAGGCGGGGAGGAGCACCCAGTTGTCTATCTTAGCAGAAAATTCAACAGACATGAGAAAAACTATGCCATTATTGAGAAGGAATGTTTAGCCATTAAATGGGCCTTAGATACCCTGAAATAGTACCTATTTGGGAGACCATTCAAATTGGTCACTGACCATGCCCCGTTTAAGTGGATGTGTGATAACAAGGAGAAAACAGTTGGGTGACAAGGTGCTTCCTCGCTCTGCAAGCATTCAAGCTCACAGTGGAGCATGGAGCGGGGGAACTCCAGAATAATGCAGATGCCCTTTCCCAGGTCCACTGTCTGGTTGGGACAGTTGCTCAGCCGCAGGGACTTGAGCATAGGGAGGATATGTGACGTTATGCGAGGCGAGGTGATCGATGGACGCTATGTGTCGCCTCACATGCGTTTATTTGGAGTGGAATAAGGTGGAATCTGGTCCAGGTTTTACCGGCCACCTTGGCAGGGTTGGTTCTGGACCAGATTTTGTGGTACACTAAAGTTCACCATCAGGTAGTTTAAACAACCAGGAAGAGAGGAATGTTTTGCTCTGGCCTGGGACTCAGGAGCCATCAGCCTGAGAGAGTTGACATATGGAAGTTTGCTTATGGACTGAGACAAAAGGTTTGCACTGTCTATGTTTTGTGGGTGTCTTGGAGAAGCCCTACACTGCTCAGTTAGAAAAACCTAGATGGTGAGGATTTATTTTCTGTTTTGTTTATTTTGATTTCTACATGCAACCTTTTTAATAGGGATGAGCCGAACACCCGCCGGTTCGGTTCGCACCAGAGCATGCGAACAGACAAGAAGTTTGGGTGAACATTCGAACACCATTAAAGTCTATGGGACCCTAACATGAAAAATCAAAAGTGCTAATTTGAAAGGCTTATATGCAATGGTATTGCCCTAAAAAGTGTATGGGGACCCGGGTCCGGCCCAAGGGCACATGTATCAATGAAAAAAAAAAGTTTTTAAATCAATAGTTTTTTCAGGAGCAGTGATTTTAATAATGTGGGACAGCACATTCCACAAATTCACGAGAGGGGGCAGAGTCTACCAGCTGAAAAGGCAGCAGTTGGAGTGCTAGCAATTTGGCCAAGCTAGCATTAAGACGCTGAGCATGTGGATGGCTGGGATAGTATTTCTTTTTACAGTTCAGCAAATGGGGTAGGGATATTTGCCTGCTGAAATCACCTGGTGGTGTACTGCTAGTAGATTGGCTGCAAGTACTAGTTGTGGCATGCATTGCTACACCTTCATTCCTTTCAGTGCAGGTTTTGGAGAGGACTGCAGGTATAGTAGGGGCTGAGATCCCAGATGAGGAGCAAGGAGAAGTCCGCGTTGTTTTCTGGTGTGGGTTCTTCAGGTACTCTTGCCAACTGACTGCATGGCTGGTCGTCATATGTCTTGTCAAGACAGTAGTGCCAAAGGGGCTGGAGTCCTGGCCGTGCTTGACCCACTTCAGACATAGATTGCAAATGGCAACAATGCAATTTACCCCTCCTTCCTCGTCACTGAAGCAAACTTGGCAATATGCTGCAGCTGGGGGAACATGACTGCTAGTTTCTTGTCCTTTTGAGGCACCCCCTGTCTCTAGGCTCACGCTACTCCCTTCCTCAATCTGGGAACCAACATCGGAGCCTTCAAACTGCTCCGCATCCTCCATGAGCATGTGATCGACACTATGGTTGAACAACTCAGGTGACTCCTCTGTGCATGACGGTGGGGCTACAGTAGGAGTAACTGTGGACAAGGATCAGGTGGAATAGGCCGCTTTGCCAGATGCGCTGTAAGGCAAACTTGTACAAGCCTGGGTGACAGAGGATGAGGAGGATGAGGATAGCTTTGTTATCCACTCCACCAACTCTTCTGCATGTTGTGGCTCAATAGCACGTCCAACAGCAGAAAAAAAGGGCAAGCGTGACGCGCCTGCCAAGGATGCACCACGTCCGCCACCACCACTTTTCACTGAAGATACAGAGGCTGCTTGCCCTCTTTTAGTGGCCTGGGAGCATCTGCCTCTCCTTTGTGGCTTTCCTGATATGATGGGTATTTTTTTTAACACTGCACTACACTGTACTATTTACCGTACACCCCCAAATGCTATAGTGTGCACTCAATACGCTGCATGTATATCTGGATACACAAGACTGTATATATTTGAAGGCACCACGTCAAGTAGTGTGCTATATACCGTACACCCCCGAATGCACTGATATATAGTGTACACTCAATACGCAGTGTGTATATCTGGATACACTAGACTGTATATATTTGAAGACACCATGTCAAGTGTACTATATACCGTATGTACACCCTGAATGTACCGATATATAGTGTACACTCAATAGGCTGCGTGTGTGTATATATATATATATATATATATATATTAGACTGTATATATTTTAAGACTCCGCGTCAAGTGTACTATATACCATATGTACAGATATATAGTGCACACTCAATACGCTGTGTGTGTGTATATATATAGGCTGTATATATTTTAATACACCCCGTCAAGTGTACTATATACCGTATGTACAGAAATATAGTGCACACTCAATACGCTGTGTATATATATATATATATATATATATATACCAGGCTGTATATATTTTTTTTTGCAAATTCTTTATTTATTGAGTCAGCATACAGAGAATGGGTTATAACATCGTGTAAAACATCTGAGGAGCATAACACATAAAACTCTGCTTCGTTAGTGTTAACAACTAGGTTACTACCGTTAAAGAGGTTGCAGATGTACCTGGGAACCATTCCCCATGTTCCCATACCCTCCCCAGTTGCATATATAGCATATTATCTCCATATCCTGGTTGTGTAAACTTTTCTCGGATGCTGAATCCCTTTTTATGTTTACCATAAACGTCAAAGAAAAAGGAGGAAAGGAAAGAACTGTAGAATAAAAGGATTGGGCGTAGAGAGTGGAAAATAGAGAGGGAGATGGGGAAGTGAAAGGGTAGATAACAAGCTGAGGGGGGGGGAAGGAGGAAGGGGGGGGTCTCCCCCACCCGCTGACCCTATCCTGGACTATCTAGTAGGGACCTGCCTTCATCCGTATAGATATACATATTCCAAGTTTGCCATGTTTTTTTATAGTGATCGTGTTTGTTCAAAGAGGAAAGAACCAGGTCTTCCATCTTGTTTATCTCCTCAACTTTTCTGAGCCACATTTGCACTGTGGGTGCATCCACTCGCTTCCAGTTCATTGTTATACAGTATTTGGCTGCATTGAACAGGTGGCGTAGCACTGACTTTTTGTATACCTTGCTAGGGCACTCCAAGCCATGCAGTAGAAGGACGGCCGGATCGGACGGGATCGGGCGGTCCGTGAATTTTTGGGAGATTTCCTGCACCTCTTTCCAAAAGCGTTCTAATTTGGGGCAGCTCCAAAAAATATGGAGCAACGTTCCCCTCTCCCTCCCGCATCTCCAGCACCTGTCAGATGCTTCTGGGAAGAGGCGATGGAGGAGAGCGGGCATGTGGTACCAACTAGTGAGGATTTTATAGTTACATTCCTGAATGCGTGTACAAACTGATGATTTAAGGGTGAACCGTATGATGCGTTCCGTTTGTGCAGGGGTAAACATGCGTCCCAAAGCAGTTTCCCACTTTGTTATCTCCGGGAGCTTAAAGCCTGCAGGCGGTGAGGATAGCAGGCCATATATCACCGATAAGGTATGCTTCATCGGGTCTGTGTCCATGCAAAGCGACTCAAATGGTGTCGGTGTACCTGTGTATTCCGTTGGGGACCCTAATTTGTGGAGGAAGTGGTGTATTTGGATAGCACTCCAAAAATCTAAATTAAAGTTCCCCTCTTGCCGGGTGAGGGCCTCGATAGAGGGCCATTTATTTGAGGACACGAAATGGGAAGCCTGAAAGCAACCCTTGACCTTCAGAGCCCGAAATGGGCCTTTGCCTAGCCCTGGAGTAAATCTTGGATTGCCTAATACGGGGTACAAGGGGGATTTGATGGAGGCGATTACCTGTTTCCCTCTCAGACTATGGAAAGTCTTGAGCGTGGGCCCTATAGTGGGATGTGTTTTAATTGATTGAGATAGTTCTCCAAAGCACCAACCCGCTCTCTTAAGTGGGATATCTTTAAATTGTCGTTGTTCAATTTGTGTCCACAGCTTCTGATCTGTGTGTCTGCACCAATCCAAGATCCGTGCTAGAAGTGCCGCCTGGTGGTATTTACGGATGTCTGGTAATGCAATACCCCCGTAGAATTTTGGTAGGGCTAGTAGACTCGTCCTGAGTCTAGGCCGTTTGTTCGCCCAGAGGAATCTAGTAATGAGACTGGTTGCTTGTTTAAAGTACCTCTGTGGGATACCGACAGGTAGAGCCTGAAATAGATATAAGAATTTAGGTAGGATACACATTTTGACAATGTTACATCTACCAAACCAGGAGTGCATTCCCTGGTGCCATTTGTCTAGGAGATTCCGCACTGTGATCAGTAAGGGGGGGAAATTTAAGTTATACACCTCTGCCAGCGAGGGGGGGATTAACGTCCCTAGATATTTTAGCGCAGTGGTTGTCCATTTGAAATTGAAATTTAGTTTCAGGGTGCTCAATTGAACCGGGTTTATGCCCACCCCCATTGCCTCAGATTTTGAGTAGTTTATTTTAAGGTTTGAAAGGGCCCCATATTGTTCCAACTCCGACATGAGGTTTGGGAGGGAAATGGTAGGGTTCGTAATTGAGAATAACATGTCGTCCGCGTAGGCAGAGACCTTAAATTGGGTGTCACCCAGGCTAAGTCCCTGGATGTTTGCGTTCTGATGGACTTTGTTTAGGAACGGTTCTAGCGTGAGTGCGTATAGTAGGGGTGAGAGCGGGCATCCCTGACGCGTCCCATTGTGGATGGGGAATGGGTCTGAGAATACTCCATTTACCTTCACCGAGGCTGCCGGGTTTGTGTAGACCGCCAAGATCCAATGTCTCATCTTGTCCCCGATTCCGAAGTGCTGCAGGGTCCTGAGCATAAAGTCCCAGTTGACCCTATCAAACGCTTTCTCAGCGTCAGCGCTCAGGAAAACACAAGGGGTCTTGGTTTGGTTGGCTATGTGTATCAGGTTCAGGACTTTGGTAGTACTATCCCTTGCCTCCCTAGTCGGGACAAATCCCACCTGGTCTAGATGTACTAGATCCGGGAGAAACCGCTGAAGTCGGGTGGCTACTATTTTGGTGAAAATTTTTAAATCCACATTTAGTAAGGAAATGGGTCTATAACTTCCACAGTGAAGCAGATCCTTTCCTTCCTTGGGTATGACCGAAATGTGAGCTAACAAGGTAGCTGGGACAAAAGAAGAGGTGTCCCTTAAGGTATTAAAGGTTTTGGCCATTTGGGGAGCTAGGGTGTCAGAAAATGTCTTATAATATAGGGCAGTAAGCCCATCTGGGCCCGGAGCTTTCCCGGCCCTAATGGCCTTGATTGCTGCACATATTTCCTCTACCGTGATTGGCTCCTCCATCTCCTGTCTCTGCAGGGAAGCCAATCTGGGGAGATGAGCCGAGGCTATATAGTTCTCCATCTGCGAGTGGGTTAAGGTAGCGGGTGGTAAATTATACAATTGGGAGTAATATTCCCGGAATGTCTGGGCTATTTGTCTAGATAAAGTGACTTTGTGTCCGTTCCTGTCCATGATATGTGGTATATAAGATGCTAGTTTCTGATCCCTCAGGGCCCTGGCTAGTATTTTACCGCATTTATCTCCCGCTTCATAATGTATCTTCCTGCATTTCTGTAGTGACGCTTTGGCTCTAAATTGGAGGAGATCCCTCACCTGACGTCTCAAGGAGGTGAGCTCTGTCCCCACGTCCCTGTCCGCCCCTTGTTTATGTCGTATTTCTAGCCCCTTGATATCGGACAACAACTTGTTAAGTTTAGCTTCCCTAGTACGCTTTATACGTGTGCCATGTTTTATCAAGATTCCCCGAATGACTGCTTTATGTGCCTCCCATACCAATCCAGGGTTGCTTTCTGGAGTGACGTTAGTTTTGAAGTAAAAGGTCATTTCTTTTAGAACATCGGATGCGGTCTCGGGGTCTTGGAGTAGGCTTTCGTTCAGACGCCATCTCCAGTCCTTAGTCGCGGCAGTGTTCGTAAGTCTATATTTCATCATGATAGGGGAGTGATCAGACCATGTGATATTGCCGATATCAACTAGCTCGATATCTGGCAGGTGGCTGTGGGGTACCAGAAAGAGGTCAATGCGAGAGTATAGTTGATGAGGATTGGAGAAGAAAGTGTAGTCACGTTCGTCTGGGTGAAAGATTCGCCAGGCATCCATTAATTGATGTTTATGGAAGGCCTGCAGAGTGCGCTTTCGGGTTTTAGTAGGGACCGTCGAGAGTCCGGTGGATGTGTCCACCCTCGGATTTAGGGGGAGGTTCAAATCCCCTCCCAGAATCAGTTTCCCTTCAGCAAAATTTCCCAGCTCAGTCAAGGAGCTATTGATGAAGTGGTCCTGGTGTGTGTTCGGGGCATAAAGTGTAGCTAATGTCACCACAGTGTTACTCAGTCATCCCTTTACAAAAAGGAACCTACCTCCCTTATCCGCTCGTATATCCTGAAACGTCCACGGGACACGGTTGGAAATCAAGATAGAAACGCCCTTAGACTTTGCTAATTGATTGGTAGCATGATATGCAAAGGGGAATGAGTTATTCTTTAGATATGGCATTTTGTCTGTTCTGAAGTGGGTTTCTTGTATGAAGGCTACGTTTTAGGTCCTGTAAGAGAACACGGCGTTTCTCGGGGATGTTCAATCCCTTAGCATTAATCGAGAGGACATTCACCACGTCCATTCCGAAGGTCAGCGAGAGGGGGGAGGGGAGAACCAAGAGGGGGAAGCGGAGGAAAGGGGGAGATTTAGATTAGAGGGCCCTAGAAAATAAAGCGGGGGGAGGAGTCAGAAAGAGAGAGATCAAATGGAAAAGAGAGGAAGAGTCCCTGTTCTCTAAGATCAGGGATACAAGACTTTCGTCTTACTGTGCAGTCACTGCGGGCAAACCGCCAACAGTGAGTGCAGGCCTAATGGGGGGAAAGTGTCCAAACCCAGCGGACAGTGAGCCCCCTCGGCCTCCAAGCATGGGAATCTGCGTGCTTCAAATATGTAATACAAAGTATGAAATAAGTGGCATGTTATTCCTATAGAAAAATAAGGAATAGAGCGTTCATCTGACCCCAGGCGACACGCGCGAGGCCG
>BLSH010394297.1:975861-1005938 GCA_018402905.1 Glandirana rugosa
CGGAGCCCAGGAAAAGGATGTGATATCATTAATGCTTTGTTTATGAGTATTGTCTAGGTTAACACCCAACATGGCGGACTTTGAGAAATTGATTTTATATAGTGACGCTTTCCTAAACAAGTCTAGAGTTTGATGCAATTGCGGGAGTGAAAGTTGTGGTTCAGTGATGGAGATGATCACATCATCTGCGTAAAGGGCGATTTTGTGATCATACTGATCAATGGAGATACCCCGTATCAGGGGATTAGAGCGTATGGATTGGGCCAATGGTTCCATTATGAGTGCAAAAATTAACGGAGATAGGGGGCAACCCTGTCGTGTACCGTTGGATATTGTGAAGGGATCGGAAAAGATACCCGAGTTGAGCACTCTGGCTGTGGGAGCTGAGTACAGAGCCAAAATGGCGTCCAGTATCATACCCGTGAAACCAAATTTCATCAGGGTCGCTTTCAGAAATGACCAATCAACCCTGTCGAACGCCTTCTCTGCATCTAAGGAGACAAACAGAGAAGGCGTTCGACTGCGTTCCACCCACTGTAGGAGATTAAGATATCTCCTAGTACCATCTGACGCCTGTCTGCCTTTCATGAATCCCACTTGGTCTGGATGAACTAGGTGTGAGATGACAATTGCTATGCGGGATGCTAGCAGTTTGGCATATAATTTTGTGTCCGTGTTGAGCAGAGATATTGGCCTGTAGTTTGCTGGTTCTTCAGTAGGCTTACCTGGTTTGGGGATAGTGGTAATGGTTGCTTCTAGGGCTTCTATCGGGATGGTACCGGTGGTTAGAGTGTAGTTCAGAGCTTGGCACAGAAATGGGCGCAAAGTGTTCGCAAACTGTTTGTAGTATTCATTGCTAAATCCATCTGGCCCTGGGGCCTTATGAAGTGGCAAGGAGGCTATTGCCGATTGAATTTCTAATTCGGAGAAGGGTTTAGAAATGGTCTCTAGTTGTTCAGGTGTGATGGAAGGTAAGTGTACAGACTCTAGGAAGTGGGAGATATCATCTGGTTTAGGGGCTGCACTTTCCCCTGATGCTGCTATATTATATAATTTAGTATAGTATTGACTGAAACAGTTAGCTATGTCTTTAGGATTAGTCAGGCGAGTTTTCTCCCGTGACAAAAGGAAGGGGATCTTTGCAATAATTAAGTGTTTCTTAAGTTGTTTAGCTAGACACTCTCCAGGTTTGTTGTGGTGGGCATAGAATTTGAGTTGAAGCCTTTTCAAGGCCATGTCGAAATTGGAGTGTAAGTGTTCGCTCAAAGCTTTCCTGATATTGTTCAGGTCAGTACCTAGAGCGGAGCTAGGGTGTGCTTTATGTGCCTTTTCAAGACTTCGGATTTGATCTAACAACTTAAGGGTGGTAGCATTACGCTTTCTCTTTTCTTGGGCACCGAACTTGATGAGGCGACCTCTCATAACTGCTTTATGAGCATTCCAACATACAAACGGGCTTGTGACAGAACTAGCATTAATTTGGAAAAACTCAGTTATGGCTGCTTCAATATGTTTCTGTTAGGTTGGATTCGTCAAGAGTGAAGTATTAAGTCTCCACCGCTTCCCCGTCGGCATGTGAGCCAGTGGGAACACTTTGATGGAGACTGGGGCATGGTCAGACCATGTAATATTGCCAATTGAGGCCTCTTGTACTGATTGAAGTGTTAGTTTATCCACCAGGAACATATCTATCCAAGAATATGCTTTCTGTGAATGCGAATAGAAGGTGAAATCCTTTTCCGTGTCATGTAAACACCGCCAGGGATCATACAGGTCCTCAGCAGCCAGTAATTTTGACAAGGCATTGGTTTGTTTCCTACTAGGATTGGAAGAATCCAATGTAACGTCCACAATTTGGTTGAAATCCCCACATATAATGAGAGGAAATTGTCGGAAGGGGGTTAATTTGTCCATGACTGTTTGGTGGAACTGTGCCTGTTGAGAGTTTGGGGTGTAAATATTGACCAAGGTCATTATCCGGTCATTAAATTTGGCGTGTAAAATAATAAATCTGCCTAATGGGTCAATGTCAGTGTGTATTAGACTACAGCTCACAGTAGATCGAATAGCAATAAGGACACCAGCTTTTTTCTGTGGTGCGTTTGCTACAACACATTGTGGAAATAGCTTATGACTGCAGGAGGGCGGTTTTGATGCTGCAAAGTGGGTTTCTTGGGCGCAGATAATATCCGCCTTACTTTTAACCGCCTCTTTCCAGAAGACCTGCCTTTTAAAAGGCGAGTTAAGGCCTTTGACGTTTAGGGAAGTAATACTAATAACCATGTTTAAGTGTGGTTAAATCTGAAGAGAAGTTTGAATGTAGAAAATAGAGATCACCTGCTATTCTCTGTATCCAGTGACAACAACAGTTAATATGAAACCACAGAGAACACTAAATTACAGTTTGGCTACCGTAGTTTAGACAAAACAAAATGAAAACAACTGAAATTGCTTCAATTGTACGTTGCTAGAATCTAAAAGAACAAAAATAAGTGTAACCTTAAAGTGCTTAGCACTTTCCAATAACCTGGGGGGAACAACAAGAACCAATTCAACACAGTAAGAACAGGTGAGTCCAGAAACTCCAATGGTGAGAGCAAACTCAGCTGAGAAAACATGGTGCTTATGTAAATGATTCAGAGTTGTTTGCTGTAGCAGGCATGAACCTGTAGGGCGTTAGTGGCTAAAATGGTGGAGCACGACCCTGGGGCCGATAGGAGGATGGTCGTCCTCGTGAGGCTTGTTGGGATATCTGTTGCTCTGGTCGCAGAGTTGGGGCTGAGATTATACCCCAGTTTAGCATCTCTTAATGCCATCTTTGGGTGAGACGATAGTAGTAGATTGATTGTGATAGGTCACGATCAATTTCGCTGGGAAGCCCCATTTATAGGGTATATTTTGTTCTCTGAGGGTGGAGGTGACCTGGGCAAATTCCCTTCGGTTCCTGGCTGTTGCCGCGGAGATATCAGTGTAGAGGGAGATGTTGGCGTAAGGACCTGGCATGGTCTTATTTGCACGCGCAGCAGACATTAGTTTTTCCTTCACTTGGTAGAAGTGTATACGAGCTAGGACATCTCTAGGCACCGTGTCTGGAAGATAGCTTGGTTTGGCGATCCTGTGAGCTCTGTCGATAGTCAGTTCCGATTGTGTTAACTGCGGAATAAGCTTGAGGCATAACTGTTGGAGATACTGTGTGAGATCGGAGGGCTTCACCGTTTCGGGTATACCCCTGAATTTTATGTTGTTCCGTCTGGAACGATCTTCAAGATCCGCTATTTTGGCTTGTAGGTAGTGAATATCTTCAGCGTGTTGGTGTAGTTCTTCTGAGGTGTCCCGCTGAGCAGAGGTCTGGTCTGCAACCTGCTTTTCCAAAAAGTCAGTGCGATCTTCCAAATGGTCCATCTTAGTCTGTAATGTGGAAATTGAGGATCTCAGCTCGTTTCTGAGGTCGTTCTGTAAGGAAAGGAGCATCATCTTTAAGGTGTGTTCCGAAGCAGGCTGGTCACTAGTGGGTAGGTCAGCCAGGGAGTTGCTGGGACACGTGGTGTCTTGCTCAGCGCCCCAGTGTTGTCTCTTAAAAAGTGGCACCTTGGACGGGGATGGTGCTGGTGATTGCGCTGCCCTTTTGCTTCTATCTGGTGTATCCGCCTGTGGCGGAGGGACAGAGTGTTCCGTGCTGTCCATTTCCTCCGTTTGGACGCAAGGATCTGGTATACCCCCTGTTGGTGGCAACAGAACACGGGCTGGTGCTGCAGTTTGACCCTTTTGTGATTGTTGCATGCTTCCTCTAACTGGGAAGAAGTCCGGTATGTGTTGATGCAAACCCTGCTTTTGTAGTTTAGCGTTGGGCATACCCCTTCACACTTGCATATGAGTACTATGCCCTTCAGTACAGGGGTTACGGTGCCAGTGCTTGGTATTCCTTAACTAATTAGCCCCCTGTCTTTGCTTCACTGAAACAGGCAGGACCTCAGGTGCCTTGCAGCCGTCAGGCTACTTACTGACCCCAGAGATGTGCTGTATAAGATCCCAAGGAGAGTTATTACAGTGCACAGAACTGAGTAGTTCCTCCAAATATAGGGGGGTTAAGACCTCCTGTGTGCCCAGCACTGCCAGCGACGTTGTTGCAGCGAGCAATTCAGGACTACCGATTGATGTAATAGTGCAGAGCTCTTTATAGACCTCTACCAGGCCCTCCACCCAGTCAGAAAGCTAAAGGGCACTTTGTAATGTATTATGAGGAGAAGCAGGGACCAAAGTGGCTGTTGCTGCCCTTATGAGGTGAAGCTGGTGAGGGTATTGCCCTTCTTTCCTCTGTGATTCCTAGGAGAAGCGTAATCTTGCAGGAGTGGACAGGTGCTCAGGTGCCTGTGTGGTGAATACCTGCTCTCACCTGTCCTCCTGGAGTGCGGGGGTTTAGGAATTGGAGCCGAGTGAGCCGGCGGCACTTCCGTGAGGTAAGCCGTGTCTTAAATTGAACGCTGATATGATCGTTCAGGCTCGGCCACCCGCCGGGCTTAACAGTGCAGAAGATGGTGAGGGATCCCTCCGGGTCAGGAAGCCCCCCTGTCAAGTACCCGCGTTCTGCTCTGGATGAGCCGACAGACCCGCTACACTGGACACTGCCTATTGATGTCACTGATTATCGAAGCGGCACTGCCTATTGATGTCACTGAGTGAAGTGGCCATTCGTTCCCGGGCACACACAGGGCTCTTCAATAGAGTTGATAGCTATGAAGTCCTCCATGCTAGGCGGCCTCCCCTGTCATATGTCCGCGGCTCTGGATGAACCAATACTGATCACCGCTCCGCAGCGGGACGAGGCAGGCCTCAAAATGGCGGGCACTACAATCGTGAGGTAAGGCTGCTGTGAGGTATCCACTCTTCCTCCCTGCGTATCCGAGGAAAAAACTGACGGACCGCGCTCGGATGATACTTCTGTGAACGAATGTCTCCCTCCAACAGTACTGAGGTCGGTCTTGCTATGCCGGCGGCTCCGCCGCAAGTTTCTCTGGTCACCTCCCAAACAATGCCGCTGATGTCGGTGAAACTCGGCCACCCGCCACTCTCCTCGATAGTGCAGATCCCTACAGGGGTCCCCCCCCGAAAATTTGAGGGGATTTTGAATGCTGATAGAAGCGTAGATAAGGTTGCTGGTCTCAGGCTGCACGGAGCTCTGTAATCAGCCGTCCATTACTGTCTGCAGCCGGCCACGCCCCCCCTGCCTGTCAGTTTTTGTTGCTGTCTGTGCCCCTGTTAGGGATATTCACCCTCTCTATTTGATGGTGGAACATGCAGAGATAATACAGGCAGCAGGGAGAGACATGGTCCACAAACAGGCAAAGTATTAGTTCAGGCAGCAGGCAAAAATGTGGTCAGTAAACAGGCCATGAATCCGTCCAGGCGGCAGCCAGAAATGTGGTCAACAAATATACAAAGGGTCAGTCCAGCCAACAGGCAAAGACATTCAGGAAAGGGAAAGGGCAAGCCATGATTAGGGCCTGACAGCTGAAATGTGTTGGCACTTCTTGGCTATTTTTCACCAGTATTTATTAAAGCTATATTAATTTTTAGCCGATTTTGTGAAGCTCGCACTTTCCCTTTCCTGACTGTATATGGAGGTTAAGGAGACCTTTTTATTCTGAGTGCCCTGTGCTTGAAGTGGATAATTTCTATTAAGAGGTAGTAGCTTGGCCACACCTGTAACAGGCATAAGACATGGTCAATAAATAGGCAAAGGGGCAATCCAGGCGGCAGGCAGAAATGTGGTTACAAAACTGGCAATGGGTTAGTACAGAGAAGATCAGATACAGGCAATGGCAGCTAGTCAGTAGAGATGGGAGAACGGTTTGGCCCGTGCATGAGTTTGGGCTGAACATTGGCTGTTCGCACATTTGCCGAACACCCCAATTATCGAGGCATTCGACTGTTTGTTTGGCCCACCAAACGACCACAATGCACTGCGTAACCGCACAGTGCATTGAAAGTCCTGATTGGCTGAAGCAATGAAAGCTTTGCCCAATCAGGGCACAGAGCACTGTCAGAGTTCTGATTGGACGCTGTCATGATGACTCTATCCAATCATGGCTCATTGCTCTAAGTCCTGTCCCACACTATAAAAGTATTCTTTCAATAGCGGTGATATTGGCGTGGAGAGAGATAGAACAGGGCTCTGTTCAGTGCTACTAGACAGTTAGTGTACTATAGTTTGCTATTGTGATTCTATTATCAGTGTAGAATATCAGTTTAGTGTGAATCTAGGGATAGTTTAGTCAGTGTGAGTGTAGTGTGACCATCATTCATCTTTACATTAGTGTGAATCTAGGGATCGTACAGTCAGTGTGAGTATAGTGTGACCACCATTCATCTTTATATTAGTGTGAATCTAGGGATAGTTCAGTCAGTGTGAGTGTAGTGTGACCACCATTCATCTTTATATTAGTGTGAATCTAGGGATAGTTCAGTCAGTGTGAGTGTAGTGTGACCACCATCTAGTGGCGTCACTAGGTTTGGTGTCACCTAGTGCAGAAAAACACGGTGTCCCCTCCACCAACTATAGCCCTCCCTCAGTACAGACCCCCCTCCACCAGTACAGACCCCTCTCCAAGTATAGTCCCCCCTCAGTATAGACTGCCCCCTCCACTAAGTATAAACTCCCTCCATCAGCATAGGCCCCCACTAAGTATAAACCCCTTCCATCAGTATAGACCCCCCATCAGTACAGATCCCCCACTAAGTATAAACCCCCTCCATCAATATAGATCCCCCATCAGTGCAGAACCCCCCAGTTCAAACCACCCCCATCAGTGCAGACCCCCCCAAAACAAACCACAGAGTCCCTTAGAGTGCCTATTTATGCCATGATGTTAACCAAGTCCGGTCTGGTTCATAGGGAGATTTAAGGAGGCTCCTTAGGCCCCATTCACACCTGGGCGTTTGCAAAATCGCGGTTAAAAAATCGCCGCAAAATCGCGGTAAAAAAACGTGTATTTCTGCAAGAATTGAAGTGGAAACCTGACTGGTTTCGCTGGTCATGCTGGCTGCATTAGATGTACCTTTTTTTGTTTTATTTTTTTCCTTTTTCCTCTCTGGTATGTGTTTATTTTTTTTATTTTTCCCTTTTGGCTTGTATTTACTTTTTCCCCCTTTTCTCTCTGGCGTGTGTTTACTTCTTTCCCCCTTTGTCCTGCATTTACCTTTTTTTTTCTCCTTTTTTCACTCTGGCATGTGTTTACCTTTTTTTGTGTTAGTTACACAATATTAGATTAGGTCCTGGAAGACTTATTTAATTTTTGGTTGGTTTATAACCATGCTTCTTTCTATGACCTGTACTGTCCTTTCTGTGTGTCCCACTGGTTAAATTCCTTCTGAGGCAAGGTTATGCACCTGCTATCTGTGTCTCAGTGCTCATTTGGTAAATGTTGCTTTACTTCCTGTCCTGTGCACATAACGGGAAGCGAGAGAATTTTTTTCATAATCAGGAATATACCCTCTTAGTTGTAACAAACAAATGTCTGCAATGGAAGATTTCCGCTTTATTTTCATTGGCAGGGTGCCTGGGCATCCTGGTTGAAAAAGGCTGGCCTATCTGAATACACTGTTTGACATGTGTGCAGAGGTACCATAGTTTACAAAATTACTCTTGGTATACTAGACTGTAAGCTGAGTACCTTTTACTGGACAGTACTACGCACACTACAACATTTCTTGAGAAGTTCACAAGCAGTTTAGTGTAAAAACTCTTGCCGTTACATTTCATACTCAAGACAATAAGGGGAGAATTTACTGTACACACATTCAGCTCTTATTCATAGCTATTACTTTTCTTATTTTTATTCATAGCTATTACTTCCAATGGCTTGCTCAGCTTCAACTTATTGATATTCACCTCCTTCTGTTCTATTGCGTTACGAATCCTTGAGGAGTTTTGTGTTTGTGGCTAGTTAGTTCAGTGCAATACTTACAATATGTGTGGCGTCCTGCTGAAATACAGAAGATTTATGTTGGAAGGCAGAGTATAAAGAATGTCATATGGAGAAGCCGCTTGCCATCTAGTTTAATCGTTTTTAATCCACTTGGGTTTGCATTTAAGGAATGAAATATAAACATGAATTTTTAGCTGAATTATGTAGTGATAATGATGCAGCAGTGTAAGGTTCTAAACAGAATGAATGCATTTGCATGTTTTTGTAAATAAATGCAAGAGTACCAATTTTGCCATTAACTCTCTGTGGCATTATGTGAAAATCTGCTGCATGGCATTAGATTTTGGTTTTGACTTTGACAAACAGATGGTATATATACTCTAGTGGGTAGAACATATTGCAGTTGTACATGCTGCCATATGCGTCTTCTAGTTCAGATACTGTAGGGGAGATTTACTAAAACTGGTGCACACAGAATCTGGCACAGTTGTGCATAGTAACCAACCAGCTTCCAGGTTTGGGTTCACACTGGTACGACATACGCTCCGACTTTGGGAGCACATGTCGCATGACGTGTGTAAATCAATGATTCCCTATGAGAGCCTTCTTAACTGGTCCAAAACAAGTTGGTCCAACTTTGAAAAAGGTTCCTGCACTACTTTGGTCCGACTTTGGTTCTACTTCAGCCCATTGAATATCATTGAAGTCGGATCAAAGTCGGGTCCTTGTCCAAACCATCCGACATGTGAAATCCGACATGGTGATAACAGGAGCAATAAAAGGAATTTATGTCACACTGGGATTGTTTTGATTGGTCAAAGTCAGACTATCTCAAAGTCGGAGTAAAATCTTATCCTGTTCATTCAAGTCAGATGGAAGTAGGACCGATGTTGTATCCTAGCAGTGTGAACTTGGCCTTAATTGTCAAAAGTTAATTTGAACAAGCTGAAGTTAGAAGCTGATTGGTTACTCTGCACATCTGCACCAGATTTTGTGTGCACCAGTTTTAGTAAATCTCCCCTTGTATGTTGTGATATTGGGGGTGTTTAGCTCAGCGGTAGATGCATTTTTCAGTTAGTTCACAGCCAACAGGAACTTCGGGTTTAGGGCTCGGTAGTCCACTTTTATTAAACGTAACAAAATTTAATTTGATACACGCATGGATTGCCCACACAGGGGTTCTTCTGCAGCAGAAATACAGCAAATGAATAAATGCCAATCCACCTGGCTCTCAAGGCTCACTCAGCCTTGGTCACAGTACTGTGTTGTACAGGCCCACTCCTGGCCTCTAGGAAGGGGATCTCCTGACACTCCAGGCTTACACACTCATCTGAGACTCACACACTCATCTGAGACTCACGGCCCCCTCTGGTCCCCAGGCTCTCTCTCTTCCAGTTGCCTAAGCTATAGTGCCCCAGACTCTCTCAGCTGGCCCAACTCTCTCAGTCCACTGACCTGGAACCTCTCCCACATGGAGTGCCATCTCAAGGATATTACCTGGGTCACTAAACAGGCACACACCTCCCTCCTTGCTGCAGTAACTGCTCCAACACCAACTCCTACTCCACCTCCCATAAGCTATGTTCAGATATGGCTTATAACGAGTGTGTGTACCTGAACACACACACAACCTGCAGGACTTCTGGAAAGCCAGGCACAGGACTGAAGACTCCATCCCTCCCAATGCTCTTTGAAGTCTTCAGGTTTCCAGCCCCAATCCAGAATTACAAAATCCAGAGAAAACTTAAAACATAGTTTTCTCTGCTCACAAATCTTCTGCTGGAACTTCTCAAACTGCCTCTTTGAGAGTCCTGTGCCCATTTTACACTCATTTTCCCCATGATAGGGGCTCTCACTATCACAATGTCTATACAAAAATTCCACAGAACTGTAAAACTCTCCAGGAGACCCCAATGGCAACCAACAAAATCTGAACCCTTACTGATGGGCACAATGGATACTTTGGAATAGTGTACAGGCACAACAGAACAAAACGGCTATTAGTTATTTACACAATTGGTAACTTTTCTGCCTGCCTTTCTTGTAGTCTTAAAATGTTAACGTTACATTTAAATAGCAATGGCTGAATGAAAGGAATTTTAAATTGGCTGTAAAACGGTTTCATTTTCAGATGCATCCTTTTCTTACAATACGGTAAATTATTATTTGTTGATCCTCACGCTCATATTTAATGAATAATCAGCTCCCTCTTTCTATCAAACTAATAACCAGAGGATTCCTGAACGTGTTAGTAAATCTAAATTGTTACTGTAAACCATTAATATAAGTTATAGCCAGAATACAGTTGTCACTCTACACACACGCTACAGGGTACAACCATATTATCCACATGCTATGACAAAGCTTCTGGTGGTTTCGGTGGCATATTTCAGGATGGCGCTTCACAGAATATTACATAATACATCAGTTAGGACAGTATCAGTGCTCTTCTGGGGGTAGAATTGTCTCTAGATATTGTTTCACACTGTGTTAATGTAATATGCCTCTATGCATTATGTAGATATTGCTTTATTGCCAGCACCCCTGGCCGTGTTCTGAAATAAACTAAATGTGATGCTGCTGTTCAAATAGTAACCTAATCACAAAAATGGCATTGACTTTCACAGTCAATTCTAAAAGCATGGTAATTTACAGTAGTACAAGATGTCTTCTTTTCTTTCATACCTGGATAAACATGTGTTCAAAATTTTCAAGGGTTTTATTAATTTTGTTAATTGTAGGGGAAGAGAAAAAATATGAACTGAAAGCAATTCATATAACTCAAAACTTGCTACCGTGGATGCTCAAAACAAAGAAACACGAGAAGAAAGTCAAGTTTAAGTACAATGGTTACAACCCCAGTCTTAAAGGTAAGTGATACGAGTTTGAATTATTTGGCAATGGGTGTCAGATGTAGAAGGGGGGTGTAAATTAACATTTTGGAGATTTTAATTAATAATATAAAATGTGAATTTTCAAAAGCACCATAAAGCAACTGACAATGTTACAAGATGAGCATTGCACTCCATTGTAAACTCCTCTTGGTGCTATTCCATAGTCCCTAACTATGTCCTTGTGAACAAGCCTGCTGAGTGTGTAACACGTTTAAGCAGTGTTGTTTACTGGGTGGAGATAATATGCACACAGCTCCTCTATGGTTTCTTGGGTTACTGGGGAAGCACCTGATTGGATGCTGACACCCCATGTGACACCAGCAGTCATCTTGAGTCAGGCAGGGCCTACTTAAGGCCCTGGCTACCATGTTTTTTGCAAATTGGTAGAGTATGGACAAGTATCCTGCTTCTTAGGGACAAAATTAGCAATAGGGAAAGGTTTCTGACAATGAGGGAAAAGGTATGGTCACAATTCCTTTGGGCATCTTTCTGATTGGGGCACTGGACAGCTAGGCTGTATTCCACTCTCTTAACAGACGCTGTCTACCCGGCTGATACCTGTCCTCTTCACATTGTTGGAATTTGTGAGTGTACCCAGTTCGGCAGGTGTCCCTCTGGGTTGTTGTGAACTTTTGTTTCTTTACTTCAATACAAATTTTCATTGTACCAGTCTGAGTGAGTTACTGCCGCCACACATGCTGCTCCCCACCTACATGTATACAGCTTTTTTTATGGACAATGGAATAAAGCACCAAGAGGAGTCCACAATGGAGTGCAACTCTCACCCCTAATATTTCCGTATTGGAGCAGAGAAAAGCTGTTAGCAGCCAGAATCCGAATGGTCAGTGAATGCATGAAGGTGGAGGTTTTGGAGTGGTGCCCTGGACCTGGGTGTGCTCTTTTATGAAACAACTAGCATTGAGTTCCAAAATGCTGAGAGCTATGCTTCTAGATTAAATCTAGAGCTAGTTATTTAAAGTAATGTGGCCCATAGAAAGAAGAAATATGGAATCATGAGTTACTGTATTTGTTACCCTATCTCCTATCTGGGCAAGTTGATGTTTCAAGAGAATCTGCACCCCCTTTTTTTTATTGCACCCCCACTTACCTTAAGGTATCTGCAGATTTCAGATACTCACCTATCCAACTGATCCAGCGATGTCACCCTTAGATTCTCATGTCCGGCCACAGCTCTGTCCTGTGCCGTCATGTTCTTTCTGATGTCATTGAGAGGCCCGCTGGCTCTTCCTGGTTCAGTGAGTGGGCCTCCAGATGACGTGCCGATAGGCCCACCCCTCCTCCGTTTTTGAATGGAAAGCTATGCCTCTTGGGATATGTGACGTGCATATCCCGGGGGGTACAGTGTACAATGTGCACATCATTCGCCTGACATGCATGGGAAGGCAGGGCCGGACATTTTTACAAAAAAAAAAGTTAAAAACCAACAACGTGAGTTACATACAGCAGATGGAAGGAGAGGGTGAGTGGAGTGGAGGGAAGTAGCAGAAGAGGGTGAAGAACCGCTTTCAGAAATCCAAAATACATCTTCAACCCTCAATGTGTGTAATAGAACCCAAGGATCCACTCAAGGTCTGTTATACTAGGAGCATCCCTGAAACCAAATGGCGGCTCTTTCCCTATCTCCATCCAGCTGCATGCAGCAAAAAGAGATGGAGGCTACACACTAGAGCTCAACACCACTATAAAAATGTTCTTAAAACTCACAGTGGATACACTGTCTGCTACAGCTCTTCTCTCTGGCCTGTTTTAATCACTAAATCTCTGTTTGAGTGAAATGCATCAGCGGGAGAAGCTGTAGCGGGCGGTGTATGGATTAACTTCGATAAAGTTTTTACTGTGGAATTCCTGTGTGTTGCCCTCCATCTTTTGTCTGAACCACACCATCTTTTGCTGATTATGTAGTGAGGTGGCATATTGATATGTGCATCTAACTTGAGGGGAACTGATGATTGATGATTTGATTATTACACTGCATAGGCATATCATGGACAAGGAATTTAAGGCTTTTTTTAACAACACCAGGTGCATCTTATGATGCACACCCGGTTCCCCTATGATTCTAGGATGGCATCCCTCATTTGAGGTGAAAGTGTGCCTGGACTTCTTATCTGCAACTCAGTAACCAATTAACACTTCTAAGCTCAGATTTATTTCTAAATAGACTAACAGTTTACAATAACGGTTACTACTCATCAATGTGAAGAAAAGTAGTTGTATTTAATTATTTGGTATACAGGCAGTCCCCGAGTTACGAACATCCGAGTTACGAACATCCGCGTTACGAAGTTACGAAGGACTCCTACTTATGAACGGGGGTGGTGTGACGTCATTGCCGGCCGCTTGCGCTCCCCACTGGTCCCGGATACGGCTGAGCAGCACCAGACACATCCCACAGTGCTGTACAGCATGGCCACAAGAGCCCCATATAGCACAACTGCACACATAGCAGTGCCCGGAACATCCCACATCACTGCACAGGTTGAAGTTACACTTACAAATGTACAGTTCCGACTTACAAACAAATTCGATTTAAGAACGAACCTACAGTCCATAACCCGTTCGTAGCTCGGGGACTGCCTGTATTCCATTGCTCCTTGCAACTTTTTACATATATATGTGGGTTTCGGGGACATTTTCAAAAATGTAAAATGCATGAAGAAAGGACAGAGGTTGTGAAGCAAATGAAGGTCCCTGCTTCTTCAAATTGATGTAAAGAGGACAGTTGCCATGTTTAGTGTATTTGTTTGAAGCACATGTTATTTTACTGATATATGTTTTTTTTTATAACGATTACAAAATGTAAGGAGTGTTTTAGCTGCAATAGTGAAACGGGGCTGGGGGAGGGTTCCTAATTAGTTTTAGCATTAACATAGCATGGTATCATGGGCAAGAAGTAAAAAAAGGTGGTAAGCCAGGGTCAGTGTTGGTGGGAATCCTTTTTTTTTTAAACTCTTTATTTATGGTATGCAGTGAAACAAATAGCATGGCATGACCAGGCTCCTTTACACAGATCAGAGTACAAACATTAATACCTTTGCAATGTATATACATAGATCTTGAAGAGACCGACAGTAGAAAGAATACCACCAGAAGCAGATACATTTTAAAATAACTGTGGGCTTCAGCCACTATAACACATATATCCTGTATGTGACTGCTCCATGAGGTGGAAAGTAACTAAAGGAACTCCTTGGTCATAGACAAGCCAATATAAAGGGTAAATTACTAACAAACAGGTAGTGAGCCACTGTATGGCGGGGAACCAATCACTTTTCTTGCTCATTATAGGTTACTTTATCTCCTCCCGACAACAGCCACTCCTAGTGATTAGGCATACCTGTGATTTTATCTAAGCCTTTTATTTTGGGGGGTAAAAGAAAAACGACACCTAAGGTGCCAAAGAAGAGAAAAACAAAAACAAAGGAAGTGTCAAATAAAGGAGAAAGTGTAGTAAAAGAAGGGACAAGAAACTTCAGGAGGGTCGGTGGGAATCCTTTTAAGAGCACGAGTTCAAGGTCTGCTGCTAAGTGGATTAAGCAATCTCATAAATTCACTGTTGGCTCCATGGTCAACTGTTGTTTAGTATTCATTCCCTCCTGGTTCCATTTTACCACTGTTGTTCCTATCAGTCAAGAATAAAGGCCTCTTGAGCCCCTTAGGAAAAGAGAGCCTTGACTGATGGGGGCATGGCCAGGAGCTGGGCGTAAACAGTTGGTGAGTGGTTATATATAGATTGGATGATGGCATGGGGGATGGGTTGGGCCTGAGCTCACTTAAAGTGCCGCCCCAGGGAATTCTGGGCCTTAGCTGGAAGAGCTGCCCACCCTCCCACCCCCTTTTCGTTAGATGGTATGTCACAGTTTGCTGTGGTTTCTTGACCTTGCCAGCATTAAGAGTTGCTGTAATGGGCTATGCCCTTGTTTGGAAATTGTAAGTAGGCTGTCTGTCCAGCACTTATGGTAAGGACAGGCCCGTTTTGGAATACATCTAGTTAATGTTAAAGCGTGCTCACAGTACAACTGTGACTGGCACTGGTTTAAAGTGTTCACATGTTCTGTGTTGGAATTTAAATAAAGCTGTGGCCTTGCACGTTCCAACCTAAGTGTGGTTTATTATATGGCATTGGGGCAAGGGGGGTTTCACTATACATCAGTGGTTTTATGCCTAGGCCCATTGCACCTCAGCAGTCAAGACGCAGCCTAATTCCTCTGACCTAAACATATGAAATGACTGAATTACTCCCCTTTATGTGCCCCAGGGCACGTAACTGTACTTTCCTGTAGCTGCTAATATACTCTACTTGGACTTTGTCCTGAACTATAAGCTTTTATACTTAGATTGTTATTCTTGACATGTGGGCACACCTTTCATCTAGGTAAACACTTCTATCTTTCAAAGAACTTTCTCTTCCACAGGGTCAAGGTCACTGTGCTTTGGTTACGTGAGTTTGTTTTTAGCTGGCATAGTTATCTTGCACTTCTAGTAAGAATCACATATACTCACCGGCCACTTTATTAGGTGCACCTTACTAGTACCAGGTTGGATCCCCTTTGGCCTTCAGAACTGCCTTAATTCTTCATGGCATAGATTCAACAAGGTGTTGGAAACATCTTCCTCTGCGATTTTGGTCCATATTGACAGAATAGCATCAGGCAGTTGTTGCAGATTTGTCGGCTGCATATCTATGATGCAAATCCCCTGTTCCACCACATGCCAAAGGTACTCTATTGGATTGAGATATGGTGACTGTGGAGGCCATTGGAGTAGAGTGAACTAATTTCATGTTCAGGAAACCAGTTTGAGATGATTTGAGCTTTGTGACATGGTGCATTATCCTGCTGGAAGTAGCCACCAGAAGATGGGGACACTGTAGTCATAAAGGGATGGACATGGTCAGCAACAGTACTAAGGTAGGCCGTGGCATTTAAACTACGCTCAGTTGGTACTAAGGGGCCCAAAGTTTGCCAAGAAAATACCCCCCACACCATTACACCACCAATGCCAGCCTGAACCGTTGATACAAGGTAGGATGGATCCATGCTTTCATGCTGTTTACGCCAAATTCTGACCCTACCATCTGAATGGTGCAGCTGAAATCGAGACTCATCAGACCAGGCAACGTTTTTCCAATCTTCTGTTGTCCAATTTTGGTGAGTCTGTGCGAATTGTAGCCTCAGTTTCCTGTTATTAGCTGACAAGAGTGGCACCCGGTGAGGTCTTCTGCCGCTGTAGCCCATCTGCTTCAAAGTTTGATGTGTTGTGCATTCAGAGATGGTATTCATCATACCTTGGTTGTAACAAGTGGTTATTTGAGATACGGTTGCCTGTTTATCATCTTGAACTGGTCTGCCCATTCTCCTCTGACCTCTGACATCAACAAGGCATTTTCTCCACACAACTACCACTCACTGGACATTTTCTCTTTTTTCAGGACCATTCTCTGTAAACCCTTGAGATGGTTGTGTGTGAAAATCCCAGTAGATCAGCAGTTTTTGAAATACTCAGACCAGGTCGTCTGGCACCAACAACCATGCTACCTTCAAAGTCACTTAACCTCCCTGGCGGTATGATTATGTCAGATTTTTGCGTCTCAAAGTGGTACATTTTTTTTGCATAGAAATGTAGGCGTTTTATATTGTAGGCCTGTAATTCTTAGGAATAACTCACTTAAGACAAGAGTCTAATAGACATCCTAGGTATGATAAAGTTCGAAAGAACAAAATCATAAATTATAATATATATGAAAAAAATGATAATATAATAACTATAAATAATTATCAAAAATAATAATATAATAATAATAATAATAAAATGTATTCAATAATGTAATCTAGTCAAAAACACAGAAATTTGCTCAGTTGCAGAATTGTCGCTGTCATCACTTTCAGTGTCTGATGATAAATTTCATCACAAATCAGTATCACTCAATTCTGCAAATGATTCTTATTTACTATCAGTGTTTTCTAGCTGATCAAAAACTGCTTTTGACGTAAAGGGACACTTTTTGGATGCCATGGACATTCTCAAGTTTCCAGGCAGAAAGAATGGCATATATAATATAAAAGTGCATGCAGGGCACTGGACAAACCACTAAGGACAAAGGGGTTGTGAAATTATTTCATACAGTAATGTAATCTTACAGATTACAGTGTACTGTATGTTTACTGTGTGTTTCACTTTTTGAATTTGCCGCCAGGCTCCGCCCTCGTGCGCCGCGACGCTCACAGGGAACGGAGCCCGGCACACAGAGGCATCGGGCGGTGGACACAGCCTGCGGACACAGTGGGGGGACATCGCAGGATCCAGGGGACAAGGTGAGTAACATTTCCTGGATCCAGCGATGCGATCCCGAGTGTGGCTCGGGCTTACCGCTATTTGTAATGGAAATTCACCCCGAGCCACACTCTGGAAAACCGCCAGGGAGCTTAAATCTCCTTTCTTCCCTATTCTGATGTTCGGTTTGAACTTCAGCAAGTCCTCTTCACCACATCTAGATGCCTAAATGCATTGAGTTTCTGCCATGTGATTGGCTGTTTAGCAATTTGTGTTACCAAGCAATTGAGGCACACAGAGGCATTGGGTGGAAGACAGCCCGCAGAGACAGTGGGGGGACATCACAGGATGCAGGGGACAAGGTAAGTAACATTGCCTGGATCCAGTGATGCGATCCCGAGTGTGGCTTGGGGTTACCGCTATTTGTAATGGAAATTAACCCCATGCCACACTCAGGAAAACCGCCAGGGAGGTTAAATCTCCTTTCTTCCCTATTCTGATGCTCGGTTTGAACTTCAGCAAGTCATCTTCACCAGATCTAGATGCCTAAATGCATTGAGTTTCTGCCATGTGATTGGCTGATTAGCAATTTGTGTTACCAAGCAATTGAGGCACACAGAGGCATCGGGCGGAGGACACAGCCTGCGGAGACAGTGGGGGGACATCGCAGGATCCAGGGGACAAGGTAAGTAACCTTGCCTGGATCCAGCAATGCAATCCCGAGTGTGGCTCGGGGTTAACGCTATTTGTAATGGAAATTCACCCCATGCCACGCTCAGGAAAACCACCAGGGAGGTTAAATCTCCTTTCTTCCCTATTCTGATGCTCGGTTTGAACTTCAGCAAGTGATCTTCACCACATCTAGATGCCTAAATGGATTGAGTTTCTGCCATGTGATTGGCTGATTAGCAATTTTTGTTACCAAACAATTGAACGGGTGGACCTAATAAAGTGGCTGGGGAGTGTGTGTGCCACTTATGGAGCACCATATTATAGTAGTGAGCATCAACTGCATTACAAATATATGGTTGTGTATTTCTTGCTTGGCTATCCCATATAAATTTCCTCTTTTGGAATCCTTCTCAAAAAAGGAATTACCCAAAAATGTGTCCAAGTAACAAATATCCAATGTTATTCTTGCATTTTCTTCCTCCGCGTAGTTTTACACTTCTATATTTTACCCTGTTATAATTGTGTATTTTAAATTCAATTTCCTTTACAGCCAGTGATTTTCCATAGCCATGATTTATTGGCATACAAAGTGCTAGCCATAATGGTCTCAAAGAACACAGATACATCTGCAGAATTTTTGTAATTTAATGTGTCATCATAGTCATCTTTTTACTTCTAACCTTTCATAACCCCCTTTTAATAAAATTACTGTGAACTGATCTATGTACACGCAGCAGATGCATCCACTGAGAAGATGTAATGCATAGTCACTCTTTGTAAATGAAGAGGTCAGGACAATAGAGTAATGTGTTCCATGCCCTCCTGATACTGTATATAATGAGTACAACACAATAAAATGCAGGAAGGGAATTGCACAGCGTTACTAAAGCATGTTTCGAGCTTAGCAAAATAAATAAATAACAAACAAGGGCAGGGTATTTTGACCTTGTGCTTTAGTAGTTCTGACCATTTAGAATTAGAATTGATTTCTTTTTTTAGTCTTCGTATCTGAAGTTCTAACCTAGGCTTCTTGTTTCAATGACAGGAAAGTGTTTAACAGCCATTGCAAAAAAAAAAAAAAAAAAGAAGTAAATACCTTTTGAATGCATTATCTTCAGCAGAAATCTCCTTCATTATAATATATTGATGATCCAGGGTCAAGCCACTCGGGTGATCTGCACAAAAATACTTGTGTCAATTTTTACAAGATTTTCAATAAAGTTTTTTTTTTCTGCCTGACCACCAGACCATTATTAAGATTGTCTCCAGTGTAGTTTCAGCAAGCAATATACAGGGAAGCTATATGATGCACGGGGAAATAGAAAAATAGATTGAAAATGTAAATTCTGAAACCTACAGCTGAAAAAAGCCTTTGAAGCATGGCAAAGGAAATGCCATTTGAATGTGTACAATTTGATCAAACACCGTATTTGCCTTGATTGGGTCACTTTGGGGCATGCTGCTGCTATATGAGGAACTGATGGTAACTTTATATTGCCAGGAAATAACCGATTTAATGGAAAAAAAACACTGAGCATCTGTTATTTTAGATGTACCATTTTGATGGTTTCATATGAATAGCTATATGCTTAAAAATTCTACTATATATCTTATTTTATTATTGTATTCCCTCATATGTATGTGGGTCAGAAGGGTGCCATTTATAGAAGCAGGCATTCTAGGTCTTGCTATATTACACATGTTTTAGTTGTTTTTAGATGAAATTTGATAAAGCTTTCGTTCCTGGCAAGAAAAAAAAAAACAATACAAAAGTATCTCATCTTTAATGGTGGGTATATTTACTTGTAGGCTTCCCTATCCTGAGGGGAAATCTGCCTACTGACCAAGGCCACATATTTAACTTGGCTTTCTGTCGACCATGTTGATCGGCTGGCCTGGCCTGGCCGATTTTCACCATATACTGTAGTCATATTTGGTAGTCTCCAAACTGGGCCAGACGCAACCCTTTGCTAGATTCTATCTAGCCTTTTGTTCCCTTTATTTCGTCTACTGATAAGAGGCACTCTTTTTCCCTCTGACACCAGCGATGGGGCACTATTTCTCCAACTAACCCCAACAATGGGAAACTATTCCTTCCATTGACACCAACAATGGGGCAAAATTCTTGCCACAAACACCAACATTGGGCACTATTCCTCCCTCTGACACCAATGATAAAGCACTATTTCTGACACCGGGGGGGGGGCATTATTACTCTTACTGACACCAACGACAGGACACTATTCCTCCCACTGACACCAACGATGAGGCACTATTCATCCCTCAATCCCTCAAAGACCAGTGATGGGGCACTATACCTCCTCCTATTTGTAGGCAGGTGCAGCTAACTACTTTGCTACTAGGTGGCTCTGTACCAGAATAGTGTTTGGTTACAGTGAATAAGGTCATCAGGTGCTAGGCCCCTTTTAGTTAGAGCCCTCCTGCTGGAATGTCATGGGTGAGTCAGTGCCCTGTTATAAGTTAGGTTGGAGGGAGCCCTGGGTGCACTTGGGCCATGGGAGCTAAACACCCCACACCTACTCTATGTGGATATAACCAGCACATGCAGACCCCTTGACAGGGCAGTAGGCTGGAAGGCATAGACCTGCACTCAGGAAGAGCCAGCTGTATTCTTTTTGACCTTTATAGAGGTGAGGGAAAGGGCTGATTGCGAAAGGCCTTTCAGGCCAGGCAAAGAGTTTCCTGTGTGAAGCTGCTTCGCTGGAGGGTCTCAGAAGAGGTGTTCTTATCGAGAAGGTGACTACTGAGAGCACAGTCCTATCTGTACTAATGACCCTAATGAGATAGGAGAGACTGTAAGGGAGATGGCTGCTGAAGCGCTGCTTAAGCTTTCACATGTGACTACTGCAGACCATCCACTAAATGTGATTGACTGTGTAATGTCAAGTAACTCTGGAAGGTGCAGTATGTCCTAGTGATGTGACTGTTATGCCATGTCCTAAATTCCATCATTAAAATGCAGCAAAACTTTATGTATATACTTTTATGTGTGGACATTCCTTCCTTTTGAGATGTAAGGGTCAACCACCAGGAACGTTGTGTGGAGGCCTCTGGCATGGAGTGAGGTGCAAGATGGTGGAGGATTTAACCTCAGCTTGAGGGATAGTGTTCTAGTTGAACAGGAGCAGGGGTGGGGACTTGTGAACTTGGCGACAAATCTAGCCAACTATGAAGCCCCTCTTACATACTGACCATAGAATCGATGTCATTTGTTTGTGGCCACTGACCATCAAACCTGCAGCATTGTTTTTTCCTGCTGAATCTGGGACATTTCCTTCCCCCATAAGCCACTATGAAGCCTGCCTAAAGTCTGAAGGGCAGTAAACTGGCTCTTTGTTTAGAAAGTTTGGAGATGCCTGGATTAATACATTGCAAGTCGACCAATATATTTCATGGTTGTAGCATAAGAGTGTGAGAACCAAGAGAGAGCTGGCTGTTAATAGCACCTAGGAAGCAATTATCAGAGCAGCATGAGCTCCTTGGGTACAGTAGCTGGGCATTTTGGAAAATAAACCTAGAAATAAATGAGTCGTGAATAAATGAGTGTGTAGCTGTCAGTCACTGCATCACCGATCTGGGCAAACCTTAACCACATGAGTCCCGGGCCTTTCTCTTCTTTAATTCACAGGAATGCCTGAGCGTTTTTTTCAGTGATGACTTGGTTCCACATATTATAACTTCTAGTGATTGTAGTCTGTCCTAATGTATTATACATCTTTTTTTTTTTGACAGATCAGGCTTTAATTTGGTAGAAGTTGTGGATACATATACTTTATTTCCTTGTTTTTTTATTGGGGATAAATAGTAAACATTTTGAAGCAAAATGCATTTTCCTGTAATTTATGTAAAGTGGTAGCATAACATTAAGAAGAGAATAAGGTTGGCAATAGGCTTGATTTCATAACCATAGGTCAATAATACAATTAACACATACAACAGCGCTAAATGCTTTCTAAAGTGTCCAAACGTTTCAAGGGACAAGGCTGCCAGTGTATTACAGTGCCTGGGTTGCACTAAAAGTCTAGCAAGCTTGTGCATGAGAATGCCAAGCACTGGATCATGGTAAGAGTCCAACTGTGGGTGAAGGGAGTCACTGTATATACAACTGTGTTCCTGAGCACGAGGTGGAATATGTGGGAATTGCAGACACTAGAGTTGAGGGAACCCGAACTGTAAAGTTCGGGTTCGTACCGAACTTTGGGGTGTCCGTGACGCAGACCCGAACCCGGACATTTAAAAAAATGTTCAGGTTCGAGTTCTGGGTTCGGGTATTTGATCACGCATGTTGAATAGCTGCAGGGCAGCCAATCAACAAGCGTGATATTCCCTAGAAGCCATCACAGCCATGGCTATTAATGGCATGGCTGTGATTGGCCAGTGCATCATGTGACCCAGCCTCTATATGAGGCTGGACTCAGTGCTGCATGTCACATGCTCTCTGGGTAGTGTAGGGAGAGGATGCTGCCTGTGCTGTGAGGGACAGATTGCAGATAGATAGATAGATAGGTAGAGATTACTACTACTACTGCTTTTAGGGACAGATTGCAGATAGATAGATAGGTAGGTAGAGATTACTACTAATACTGCTTTTAGGGACAGATTGCAGATCTCATCCTGCATTACAGAAAGATCTGACTGGACTAGGTAAAGTCTACTGCTTAGAGGGACAGATTATTGTTCTAAAATCATCTCCTAGTTCTATAGGGTCAGGTTCCTGCTGTTGCTGTAAGGGACAGATTATTGTTCTAAAATCATTTTGCAGCCCTCTAGCACTTTCCAGGACTCTTTTACAGTCATTTTTGTGCCGAAAAGTTTGGGTCCCCATTGAATTCAAGGGGGTTCGGGGTAAAGTTCGGGTCAAGTTCAGTACCGAACCCGGACTTTTTTCCGAAGTTCGGCCGAACCCACCGAACCTGAACATCCACGGATTCGATCAACTCTAACAGACACCTGTCAGCGTATTCTATCACTAACACTTGTGGACTTGTTACCTTCTCTCACTGCTACTGGGACTTGTGGAAGTGTTTAAGACATTCACATGGAGGATTTTAACATTGAAACTTTTGGACACTTTAGATAGCATTTAGCGCTGCTGTATGTGTTAATTGTATTATTGACCTATGGTTATGTGATTTATAGTTTTAACAGCTGCAGCTTGCTACAGATATATGATCTCTTAATATAACCTTTATATATGCTTAACCATCTGTGGCGCAGGTTTAGAGGTTCCATAGGTGAGGGCCCCTTCTTTCTTTGTTTGGATTGCTAGTTTATGGAATAGGTTTGATTTACTAAAGGCAAATAGACTGTGCACTTTGCAAGTGCAGTTGCAGTCTGCCAGGGTGTTTCCTCCAGAGCTTAGTAAATGAGGGGAAGCTCTGCTGACTTCCATCATCCAATCACATGCAAGATAAAATGCTGTTTTTGTATATTCCTTACAGGTGATTGGGTACTGTTTGCACAGTGAAGCTTCTCCTAATTTTCTAAGCTCTGGATCAAATGCCCTTGCAGAGTGAAGCTGCACTTTCAAAGTAGACAGTCTATGTGCCTTTAGTAAATCGACTCCAATTATTTTCATAAGGTTTACTAGAAATCCAAAAGTTATTGAGTTTATGTGAGCAATTTGATAGCTGTGCAGTATATGCAAATGTCATCCACATCATCGGATGTCATTGTTGGGATCTGTCACTGGCCAGCTTTAGTGGTTAGCTCTCTTTTCATGCACTTCTCCATGGCTTGAATCCCAGTCTATATTTTACCAGAGGAGCAGTGTGCATATAGAGGGCACAATTCACTAAAGCTTATCGCATGCGTTATGACTGTCACGTGATCACTTAACGCATGTGATAATGTCAAATCACTATCGCTCATGTGCAGTATTTAACGGAAACACCAAAAACGGACGGTAAATAACTCATTAACAGGCATTAAAGTCAATTCACTGAAGGAAATAAATAAATGCATGTGGTAATACGGGATACGGGGCCTCGGCCTGTCTCTCAGAAGTTCGGCCCCCTCCTCCTACCTCTGCCGCTGGGACTAATTAGAAAGCACTTTGTGCATGCGCAGTAGGGAATCGGCTGTGAAGCCAAAAGGCTTCACTGCTGGGTTCCCTTACCAGGAATGGTGGCGGCTGCACCTGACAGCCGATCCGAAGATTGGCTCTGTGCCAACATTGCGGGCTCCCTGGACAGGCAAGTGTCCATATAATAGTCAGCAGCTGCAGTATTTGTAGCTGCTGACTTTTTTTTTTGGAAAATTCTGTTTATTTGAAAAAGTAAAAGTTTAAGTACAAAGCAGAGCCTACTGGACATACCAGGCTCAACAACAACAACATTAGTGCCAACATGACATTGAACAGTGGTACACTCCCAATAGCTACAGTACTGAGGATTCCTAGACAAGGCCAGTAGTCTCCCACCCAGGTACTAGAGTATGAGCCAGATGGCTGGTGAGCATCTCTACCCAATAAATTCAGAAATCAAAACATGGTCTGCAACATGGTCTCACCTTTGGCATGGGCCACCGATGATTAAACCAATTAACCTGAATGATCTGTATCTGCATTGGTAGAGAGGGCTTCAGTCCAGATATCACATACCTTATGTATTTTTTTTAGGGCATCCCCTTGACAGATAAGTGGCCTTATACAAGGGTAGCTGGAAGTTAACTAATTGCTTCCACTGTGATAAAGTGGGAGCATTTGCGGATTTTCACTGGAGTACAATAACTTTCCTTGCAAAATATAAAAGCAGTCCAACTGGGGTTCTTGGGGCTCTGTGGTGAGCTAGGGGGTCCACCAGACCTAGCAGACAAATCTCTACTATCTGAGGAATCGATATGGTGGTCACGGAGCTGCCGTGTCACTGACGAGTGATATTGCACCCGCCCAAAATGTTTGAATAACAGGACAGTGCCAGAAAATGTGGATGAAGTCTGCCGTGTCAGCGGAACACCAGCACACCGCAGAGATGGAGGGATATATTTTCTGTAGTCATGCAGGGGTGAGATAAATGTAAAATTTTAAATTGTATAAGTTTATCTTTAGTCGAGACTCCCAGTCCTCATCCTCGAACTCAGGAAAATCAAAGGCCCGTCTAGATCTAAGGTTTTTAAGTCCTGGGTGGGCAGAGGGGAGCATAGCCTTATAAATCTGATTAACTGGCACCCTAATAGGGTGGAGCAAGATGGCTGCTACTCACGGAGCTGAGGCTGGAGCCTCGGTCAGTCCTTCAGGCGGGTGCAGAGGGAGAGGATCGCCGCTACTCTGTCCTCAGGGAGCAGTCTGGCAGGCTGGGAAGCTCCGGTGGCTGAAGAAGGAGCCGGCCAGGTGCAGAGGAGGCAGGAAGGTCTAGGATGATCACCAGTATTCCAGCCAGGTGAAGATCCACAATCTATCTGTCTGGCGGCCATGGAGGCAGGTGAACGTCGATTTGCTGATCTGGCAAGCTCTGGGGACCGTGTAAAGAGCAAGGCAGGTGTGGAGGAAAAAGAAAAAGTCCAGGATTTTGTCAGGAAGGCAGGAGCTCTTCACCGGTATGTCTTCTCAGATCTCCACCCAGCCACGCCCCGTAGCTGCTGACTTTTAATTTTTCGTGGGGAAGCTGGACCTACTCTTTAAGTACTGCTCCAAGCTTGCGATAACTATGCAGTAACTAGGGCAATGGTCAGACCCCCCCCCCCGTGATTGTTTTAAAAAAAGTCTTATATGCAAGTAATTAGCCATAAAAGGGGTCTGGGTACTGCCCTGGGGGACATGTATCAATGCAAAAAAATGTTTTAAAAATTATCATTTTTTTCAGGAGCAGTGGTTTTAATGAAGCTTAAACTGCAACAATAAAAATGAAAAAAATCCTTTAAATATAGTGCCTGGGGGGGTCCTCTTAGTCTGCCTGTAAATTGATGCATCTGTAGCATATATGCCACAAATTTTTAATTTTGGCTGCATGCTCGGATAAGGGTCTGGCATGGACTTAGGGTAGCCCACACCATTTTTAAAAATAATTTGGCCTGGGGTTCCCCTTAAAATCCATATCAGACACGAACGGCCCGGTATGGCACTTTTTTTTCCTTCAGGTGTCAGCGAGGAAGCCCATTGACGGCTGATGACTCGTCCATTGTTAAGGATGCCACGGCCGGCTTCCCAGCCCTGCTCCTTAGCAACCGGGCCAATCCGTTCGCCCAACTTGCGAGATGCTTGTGATAACTTACTGCACAATGTCATGCAGTATTTTCGAATAGATAGCGCATGCAAGTTTATAACGAGCGTTTCTTCGTGAATTGCAATATTTTATTTAAAACATTTTAGGATATGTTACCGCATACTTAAATTCGGTAACATATCGTTTAGTGTCTAGAGAGAGCTATTGAGAGAACCTTGTTGCTGGGGACCTTTCTGGAGAGAGACTGAGCCATTGAAGAGCCCTTTACTGGGTGGGCAAAGTTTCACCAGAGAGTACATAGCTGTTACCTGGGTATAGAGAGACAGAGCCAGGTTATAGACTTTGCTTCCCTACAACTCAGAGCTGCCCCAGGTAACTTACCCTGAGGGACCACTGCTTCTGTGTTGCTGGGTCTGGTGAGAGAGCCTTGCAGCCATGACTCGTTGCTCCCATTAGACAATGGACCCATGGGAACTAACTACTCAGCTGCTTCATATCCCTTTTACTGCCTGCAGGCTTTATAGCGGAGTTCCACCCAAAAGTGAAACTTCCGCTTTAAGAGAAGGTGACCCCTGACATGCCATAATTGGCATGTTATATTTTGGGGAGGACTGGGTCCATGGTCCTCTTCCTCTCCTGGCGCCCAGGAGCCGGAAGGAAGTTCACCCCCCCTCGGCGATTTTCTGGGACACGTCACAGGACCCAGAAGATAAGCCGAGCCATTCACAAGCCCAGTGCGACTCGCGCATGCGCAGGGAGTGCCCGGCTTTGAAGCCAAAGCCAGGTGCCCACACTTGTGATGCCGGCGCCACCAAGGGGAAGGGGAGACCAGCGAGCCGCATCGCTGGAACGAGGGACAGGTGAGTGACCGATTGTTAAAAGTCAGCAGCTACCCTTTTGCTAGCTGCTGACTTTTAACAGGGTGGAACTCTGCTTTATTGACTGTCCTCAAGTGTGCCAATGGTTATCGAGCCCCAACTAGACATATGCGGTTAGTTTTGTTCCAAATTAAAATTCGGACAAATTTTTGTTTTTTGGAAATTCGGATGTATCCGAATTTCCAAATTACAATAGTACCGAATTTAAACGTATCCAAAATAACAAAAAAAATTCGGACGAAATTCGAATTCAAATTATTTTTGAATCGTTTTCGAATTGGAATAGTTTTCAAATTTTAATTTGAAAAGTTTTCATATTCGAATAGTTTTTGAATTAGAAAAATACTCGAATTTGAATCATTTTTCAATTTCCAAAGAGAACAAAATAGAATAGAAAACAAAGCAATAGAATAGAAAAACAAACAACTAGAAAAGAATATAACAGAAAACAAAAGAATAGAATACAACACAGTAAAACAGCTCTGTTCCATTCCACCACATTATATTCTTTCTTTTTCTGTTATATTCCCCTCTATTGTATTCTATCTTTTTCCATTCTATCCCTCCATTTTCCACTCCACCCCATTCTCCTTGGAATTTGGAAAACTGTTCATATTTGAAACCAATTTGAATTTCGAAATTCGAAAACTTTTCAAATTTGAAAACTATTTGAAATTGATTTGAAAACTTAGAAATGGATTCGAAAACTTTTCGAAATTGATTCGAAAACGAATAAACTAAACTAATTCCGAAAACTAATCAAACAAATGGAATTAATATAACTAAACAAATTTATGTAAATAACGAATCGAAATTAAATAAAACGAAACAAGTTTTTTTCGCTCTGCACATGTCTAGCCCCAATGTTAGCAGGCTGAAGAGTCAGGATTAAAGATTCCCTTTAACGCTGTTAGCAGGAGACCCTTGCCTCTTGCTTAGTTAAGAGGTACCCCTCTGGTGATGCTGCATCATTCCATAAACATTCCATTAAAGTGCACTCTACCCCAGCTGTAGTACTATTATTATTCACATTGCAGTTAACGTTTTATGCACCTTTTTTTGCGGGATCTGCTGATTCACATGCTGATTCCAGTTTAGTGATATTGAACCTGATTCTAAGTCACGTTGGCATAGCTATTGCTCTGTCTAGCAGACTGTGTCCGAATTTACATGCTATGTGCTCATTTATGTTCAACCTGCCATTTATTCTAACCCAGATTAACATATTGAGTTCATCTACCACTAAACGGTTTTGTGTCTATTGTATGGTAGTAACCCAAAGCCATGTAAAAGGTATTTATACTTGTAAACAATAAAACAAAAGAAAAATCTGTGCTGGTGGTGACATACTAATGCTGCTGAACACTATACCTTGATACCAGGCATTACTATAAATATAATCCAAACAGTGCAGTGAATCTGTTCTTAACTGTGTCCTTAGATACAACACATATTACACAAATACTTTAAAAGTGAATGAATTAAATGAAATGTGACAAAGTAATAGTGGAAAATGGTGACAAACGCAAATAAACAATGCCCATAAATTGTCCTAAATCTTAAATCTGTTTGGGGGTCACTGGCATTCAGGTAAGCCTTTTGAGAGGGTATTTGGTGTCACCTTGGCTCTCCTAGGAGTCTTTTCCATCCTCATCATGGAGTGAGGGACTTTTTCTTTTATCTTTTGGCAGTTTATATCAGCCTCTCCATATCCCTGATTTAGGACAATGTATGGACACTGTTTATTTGTGTTTGTTACCATTTCCACTATTGCTTTGTCACATTTAATTTAATTTCATTCACTTTTAAAGTATTTTATGTAATATGTGTTGTATCTAAGGACCCAGTTAAGAACAGATGCGCTGCACTGTTTGGATTATAAGTATACTTGTGCCCTGATACACACTTGTAGTGACTTTCAACCAGGCATTTCAGAGGGGCTGAGGTTATTTTTGGAGTTGAGGCACAGAACCCAAAATACCAAGAGGCTCCTTTGAGGTAAAGCTACACTATATTGCCAAAAGTAATGGGACGCCTGCCTTTACATGCAAATGAACTTGGCATTCCAATCTTAGGGTTTAATATTGAGTTAACCTACCCTTTGCAGCTTCAACTCTTCTGGGAAGGCTATCCACAAGGTTTAGGAGAGTGTCTATGGGAATGTTTGACCATTCTTCCAGAAACACATTTGTGAGGTCATACACTGATGGTGGGAGAGATGGTCTGGTTCACGGTCTCCTCTCTAATTCATCCAAAAGGTGTTCTATCGGGTTGAGGTCAGGACTCTGTGCAGGATAGTTGATTTCCTCCACCCCAAACTCACTCATCCATGTCTTTATGGACCTTGCTTTGCCAAATCATTTGGTGAGGGGGGGGGGGGGTTATGGTGTGGGGTTGTTTTTCAGGGTTTGGGCTTGGCACCTTAGTTCAAGTGAAGGGAACTCTTAAGGCATCAGCATACCAAGACATTTTGGACAGTTTCATGCTCCCAACTTTGTGGGAACAGTTTGGGGATGGCCCCATGCTGTTCCAACATGACTGCGCACCAGTGCACAAAGCAAGGTCTATGAAGACATGGATGAGCAAGTTTGGGGTAGAGGAACTTGACTGGCCTGCACAGAGTCCTGACCTCAACCCGATAGAACACCTTTTGGGATAACTCATCCAACATCAGTGCCTGACCTCACAAATGCGCTTCTGGAAGAGTGGTCAAACATTCCCATAGACACACTCCTAAACCTTATGGACAGCCTTCCCAGAAGAATTGAAGCTGTTGTAGCTGCAAAGAGTGGGCCAGTTTAATATTGAACCTTATGGACTGAGACTGGTGTGCCATTAAAGTTCATGTGTGTGTAAAGGCAGGCATCCCAATACTTTTGACAATATAGTGTGCATACCTGTACTTGTGTGAGGTTCCTTTGCAGGCACCAGGTTCTTCCTTTCCTTGGAGTGTGTTCATGTCCATACGTGTGATATAACAGTTTTCATAACCCTACGGACGGAAATGTGTGTGTACTTGAAATTACCGTGTGGTCAGAGTCAGGTATTCCAAGTTATAATTTGACCGGGTGAGAAACGTCGATGTTGTCGAAGTTAAGAAGACCCTTCCGACAGGTATTCCAAATCCTCACACAGATACCCTTACAAACTGGTGAGAAGGTCTTCGCGTAAACACTCCAGTCCGTGACTACAACCTACTCAATAGGGTTTTCCACAAGATAGCCCAACTCC
>BLSH010394297.1:1024511-1070673 GCA_018402905.1 Glandirana rugosa
ATGTAAACGATAACGATGGGAAATGCCGCCCACACCATCCCTCCTATCCAGGTGTACAAGGGAAACACACGGGCCCCCTGGAGCACGGGGCCCGGTTGCAATTGCCTGTAGTTACGCCCCTGACAATGGCCCCAAACATACAGCCAATGTCATTAAGAAATATATTCAGCATAAAGAAGAACAAGGAGTCCTAGAAGTGATGGTTTGGCCCACACAGAGCCCTGATCTCAACATCATCAAGTCTGTCTGGGATTGCATGAGAAGATAAAAGGATTTGAGGCAACCTACATCCACAGAAGATTTGTGGATAGTTCTCTAATATGCTTGGAACAACCTACCTGCCGAGTTCCTTCAAAAACTGGATGCATAAGCACTTAGAAAGATTGAAAATTGATGCTGGTTTGAAGCCAAAGGGTAGCAATAGCAAATGTACTGCTCACCGTACACTCACTTTGCATTTTGTAAATTAATAAAAATAAACAATTAAAATATCTATTTTTGAAAGCATCGCTTTACAGCCTTTCTTTACAACTGCCTAAAGTGTATGCCCAGTACTGTACATATAGACACATACGTTGTATTTGCATCCTTGTGCAACATTGCTATCTGTAAGGGGTAGAAGCTTAAAAACTAGTGGTAAAATACAAATGGCACCATTCTTAAAGTATGCTGGGGCTAATCAATGCTTCCCTTAAAATTTATCAGCAATCAGGCATCAGAAGTGGTTGTGAGAGTGCCTAAGGATGAAAGATTGCTCTCACTTTATTTGACTTGATCAGAAAACAATCACATTGGGGAAGATTTATTAAAACTGGTGCACTCAGAATATGGTGCAGCTGTGCATAGTATCCAATCAGCGTCTATCTTCAGCTTGTTCAGTAAAGGCTCGTACACACGGGACGACGATCGTGCGTACGACCGTGTTGAATCGTACGTTGACGGTCGTATGTAGCCTACTGACATGCACACGACGGTCGTACATACAACTTGCGGCCGGCCGAACGTGATGACGCGAACGAGCGTATAATGAGGAAGTAGCGTCACCTTTTGGGCTCCCTTCTAATTTCATGTTAGTTGAAGTGGACTTGGCGCATGCGTGTTTAGCACAATACAACTTTGTTGAACACAGCTGCTCTACACACGACTCAACGGTCGTATGCGAGCTTGTTGACACGACCAAGTTTTCTAGTCTGCACATACAACTCCCACGAACGACCGTTGTACGTTCAACTGTTGAAAGCGCCGCCACAGACGATCGATTCTGCATGCAACGGTCGTGAGTACGACGTGTTGAACACGATCGTCGTCCCGTGTGTACGAGGCTTTAAGCTTTGGAAATAAAACCTGGAAGCTGATTGGTTTCTATGCACAGCTGCACCAGATTTTGCACTCTCCGGTTTTAGTAAATAACCCCCATAATGTCTGTGGACCCTTGGTCTGTCAGTAGGCAAGTGGTAATTGCTTTTCTGATAACTAACTAGTGACAGCTGGTAAATAGGAAATGTCAATATGCAATATTTCATATATAATAAAATAATTTTTCACGTTTTAAATAAAAATGCTCCAAAATTATTTTTGTTTCATAATGTTAAAGCAAACCGGCGTAGTATGAGAGTTATAAGCTGTTATAGCAGATACATTCAGGTGCCTACAAGCAAGCCAGATAATGGTTTTGATTTTCCCCTAACTTGCACATGCCGTAAAACCTCAATAAGTATGTTTTTATACCCTTTATATATTCTGTCATTTGGTAGAATTTTCTCAAAGTAGTCATTGTCCTCCAGTAATATGGTAACGCTTGCAGGAAGACACTAAAATGTTGTATTACTTTAATACGCAGATAGGTTTTTATGAAGTACCAGTGAAACACAATGCTATGTAAACGTAATTCAGGATATGCTGAATCAGAATTCAGTGTTTCTGCTAAGGGCACAAACAGATACCTACAGCTAGAAGTCTGAGCAAAAACCATTCACCGCATACAGTAAATAACTTCTGGATATCAGTGTTGCACTCTAAGCATACTAGCTAGTTGGATAGTATTCTTGCTGTGCAGCGCTGGGTCCTGGGCTCAGTTTTCACATGGGACACTGTCAGCTTGAAGTTTGTGCATATACATATATATATATATATATACTCATAAGTTTACATACCCTGGCAGAATTTATGACTTCTTGGCCATTTTTCAGAGAATATGATTGAGAACATGAAAACGTTTCTTACACTCATGGTTAGTGTTTGGCTGAAGCAATTTATTATCAATCAACTGTGTTTAGTCTTTTTAAATCATAATGACAACAGAAACTACCCAAATGACCCTGATCCAAAGTTTACATACCCTGGTGATTCTGGCCTGATAACATGCACACAAGTTGACACAAAGTGGTTTGAATGGCTATTAAAGGTAACCATCCTCACCTGTGATCTGTTTGCATGTAATTAGTGTGTGTTTATTAAAGGTCAGTGAGTTTCTGGACTCCTGACAGACCCTTGCATCTTTCATCCATTGCTGCACTGACGTTTCTGCATTCTGAGTCAAGCAAAAGAATTGTCAAAGGATCTGTGGGAAAAGGTAGTTGAACTGTATAAAACAGGAAAGGGATATAAAAAGATATCTAAGGAATTGAGAATGCCAATCAGCAGCGTTCAAATTCTAATCAAGAAGTGGAAAATGAGGGGGTTCTGTTGAAACCAAACCACGATCAGGTAGACCAACACTGGTCTATACTCTGACAAAATGGTTGATAAATACCCACCATAGACCCAGTCTGTCCAGACAATATGGTCACTTGCTGACTTGGCACCATCAACAGGCAGCTGAACTTTTCAACAGGACAGAAGTTCAATCCGCTGCAATTGTGTTTCAGATGCAGTGCAGAGGATATTTCTCCAATCTTTTAGGCATCATTCACATGAGCGTACCAGTCCATACCCCCATGCAAAGGAACATAATTGTCCACCTGGGATGCACAGGTGTTCTGTGCAGGGGTGTGCAGGCAGCCTGTTGGAATCAATGACAGGTGGCCGGCTGCACGGGTCTGCACAGACCTCCAAGTTCGCATCCATGCGGGTCCAACACACAGATTAGAATGCTGTCTGTCTATGTCCTGATCTGTACATCCAACTGGCACAGATGTATACTCCGGGATATACACAGAAGTCCCTTAACCTGGGCACACAGATTGGTACAGCGATGTAAATGATGCCCTAAAATGTAAAAAAACACAATTTTCCTAAACCCTGTCCCTGTGAAAAATTAACACTGACTGATGGAACAAAGAATAAACCGGGAGGGTCTAACTAACACTAAACTGATCACATAAGTAAACAGAATAATAACTAACCCCTCCAAATGTTGAAAAAAGGAGACTTGATGGACCACTATTTTTCCTGCTATTTGTTTAAGTTTTAGTGTGCCCTTATGTGCCCCATGTTGTCACTGGTATAGCACATACAGTTGTGCTCATAAGTTTACATACCCTGGCAGAATGTATCATTTTTCTGAGAATATGAATAACACAAAAACATTTATTTCACTCATCGTTAGTGTTTGGCTGAAGCCATTTATTATCAATCAACTGTGTTTACTCTTTTTAAATCATAATGACAACAGAAACTACCCAAATGACCCTGATCAAAAGTTTACATACCCCAGTTCTTAATACCGTGTATTGCCCCCTTTAACATCAATGACAGCTTGAAGTCTTGTGGTATTTGTGGATGAGGCTCTTTATCTTCTCAGATGGTAAAGCTGCCCATTCCTCTTGGAAAAAAAGCCTCCAGTTCCTGGAAATTCTTGAGTTGTCTTTCATGAACTGCACGTTTGAGATCTCCCCAGAGTGGCTCAATGATATTGAGGTCAGGAGAATGAGATGGCCACTCCAGAACCTTCACTTTATTCTGAGGAGCCGTTTATATGGTCATGGCTTTTCTCCATAGTGCTCACCCAACCCCAAGATCGAGCTGTCACGGACAACTCCTGGTCTCATACCCACAATCGGAAGGTGGAGGACTGGCATCCAATTATATGATTGCTGTAATAATCTTCAATATCTATCACAGTGATCAGTCAATAAAACCCACCCCTGTACTCTCTTTATCTTTCTGAATAGAGAAGAAGATGCACTGTATCTTGCTCTTAGTTAGAGGAGGAAAAGGTAAAAAAAATACAAATATTAATACATAAAGATAAAATAGCTAGATCAGGGCATGATCTAGGTTAGTGTCCCTGTGTCCCTCTTGCCCTGCCCGTGTGTGTGGCATTCTGAACAGCTGCACTTACAGTTGTAGCTCTAAAGCCTCGCACACACGGGATGACGATCGTACGTACAATCATCTCAAATCGTATTTTGCATAATGTAACTTGCATACTGACTGCACTACACGATCGTACGACCGCAGAAAGAACGTTCAGGTGCATGTAATTAGCATCCGGCCGTTCCTGACTTCAGAGCATGCGTGTTTTGCACAATACAACTTCCCGGCAGCAGACGGGCTGGAATTCGCACCGGACTGGTGTGAATCCAGCCTTAGTGCAGGCCAGGGAATGAGCTTGTCTCGGCTCCAAATAACTGTTGAGCAAAGGATGGATCTCCTGATCTCCTGCAGACCCATTGATATTGAAATGAAAGGCAGTCTCAGTCTGGGCTGCTGCCAAGCCACGTCCCCAACATGTTTCACTCCGCCCCTCTGAGCTTAATCATGATTAAGCTCTGAGGGGCGGGGAGAAACACGTTGGGGGCGTGGCCAGGAGGGAGGCAAGGCTGAGACTGCCATTCATTCCAATACCAAAGGGTCTGCATTGATGTGCGGCTTCATGAGATCCATCCAATCCAGAGTAAAAACGTTTACAGATGATGTCCGATATATGCAATATGATAAAGTAATTTTTTATGATATATTTTATTATTATTTCTTTTTTACTATTTTATATAATTCTTTTAGATTGTTTTATATTATTTTTGCATTATTTTTTCATTCAAGGGGCCCAGAGCAGTTTCCCCTTTTGCCTCCTTATCAAAAAACACAATAGTTCTGCGAGAGGGATTCCCTCATCAATGCTAACTGTGTTAATGGGGAAATCGAGCAATTTCTTTCCTTTATCCCATGCCTGAAGTAAAGAAAATTGCATAATGTGTGGGCTAACTTAAGCCGGGTACACACAATCAGATTATTGGACAAATTTTCATCCGTTTTTTGTTGCATGCTATTCTGATATCAAAAGGGAAGAGGTTACTTAACATACGAACATTTTCATAGGACAGAATTCAAATTGAGAAGTGATGTAATGTGTTGAATTGCGTTGTATGTGTTCTTTAGTTTCTGAGCATGCGTAGTCTTGCTCTAGCAATTTTTTCTGGACGAAAACTGTTCTAATTAAACGAAAATCGAATGTTGCGTTCACAAACTACAAAAATTTTCGAGCCTGCACATCAAGTTATTGTCATCTGAAAATTCGGAATCGGCTGTTGAAAGCACCGTACTAACGATCAGAAAATTTGCAGATCGTTCATCGGACGAAATTTTACTTCTGATTTTCTGATCGTGTGTATGGGCCTTAAAGTGGTTGTCAACTCGTGACAACCACTTTAACCTACAGGTAAGCCTATAATAAGGCTTACCTGTAGGTGCCCTGCATATCTCCTAAACCTACACGTTTCAGGAGATATGCAGTGTAAGAGATGTGCCAACGTCATTTCGGCACATGCGCAGTTAAGGAACGGCCTGCGTGCCGTTTCTTCACTGTGACCGTGCCGTGACTGGCGGCTCCCACGCGCATGCGACTCCGGCCAGTCACAGAGCCGGAGATCGCGGCCCCAAAAGGAAGAGGGGCAGAAGATGGACGCTGCCAGCACAGGGGACAACGCTGGACATCGCAGGCTTCGTTTGCAGGTAAGTGACACATAATGGGCTACTATGCAATGCATAGTAGCCCATTATGCATCTACTTTCCAGGGGAATGTAGAGGAAGTAAACCCAATCTGGGTTACTCTTTAACTATGTACACAATATGAGATCTAACTTTCTACCTTGGAAGTCTTTCACTGATAAGAAATTATCACAACGCATTTCTTGGATCACGTGACCCACTTCCTCAGGAGCTAAATAGTGGCAATATGTCTAATAAAGATTGCAGAATATTTGTATATGTGCTATATAAAAATACATACATTTTTATTACCATCCTTATAACCTTATTTGGCAATTAACCAATATAACCGCATAAATCAGTAACTGAACAGATTAAACTATGCAGCCAGGATGAGTCCATTATCATCAATCAAAAAGTTAAAGGAGAAATATAGCCAAAACTCATTTGGCTGTAGTTCTCCTGTGGAGTGCAATTTGTTCTGCACTCCTGTGACCTGCTTTGAGCAGATGAAGCCCGCTGTCAGCTGCCGTCACAAAGCCGGTCCAGGCGCGGGCAAGATCGCGACAATAAAGTCAGGATCCGCCCACAACCCTGGACTCGCACCTGGCTCAGCCTCTCAGTGAGCCACTGAGAGGCTGAGCCAGCCACTCCCGCCCCCTCCACAGCCCAGCACTCCAGTGAGCGAGGAGGGGGCAGAGCAGAGAGCAATTGACTGACAGCCACCAGCTCTCTGCTCATGGAGCTCTGAGAACCAAGCAATTGGCGGTGTTTGATCACTCGGTTCTCGGTCTTAGAGCCGGCAGGGGACCAATGCTGCATCCACATAGGTAAGTATGATTTTGAATAAAAAAAACCCCCCTGAACTTCTCTTTTAAGGTTAGAGCTATATATTATAGTTATTGATTAATTCTGAAAATTCCAAAATAATAATGCTATATATAAGAGGAATGTAGAACCATGGCTGGGGGGACAATTTCAAACAAAAGCTCAGAGGAGGAAATTTGTATAAAAAACAGCAAATGCATACGAGTTATGTTATTAGGGTCTGATGTAGGAAAAAAAATTGACTCTAGTAGTAGGGGTTAAAATGTAAGAAGCAGGGGCTTGTGTGAATTATTATGGGCTCTGTGTAATGTAATTGTGTGACTGTGTACACTAAACGCAGGAAATAAAATAGATGATCGGGTATTCTGGGAGAATCATGGGTTACATTGCTGTTTTGCTGAATGTTTACTTTCACATGAGACTTTCCAGCAGTAAATATACTCTGTTCTGTTTATGCAGCTGTATTGGTTTAATGCACCGCTGAATACTGTCTGTGCTTTCAGCAATACAGACAGTGTGCGTCCTACAATGCAGACATTTCACACACATTTCATGGCAATGGAACCATGCTAGTAAATGTAGAGACCTGGTCCCTGATGTCCGTTCTGTCAATAGGGCAAGCTTTCAATGTAAGGGTATTGCATTATTAAGTGTTCTTCTTCACACTGCTCCTAATGTCCTTTGGCTATAGTGTACTTTCCTTATTTATATATGCACGGAAAATGCATCAAGGATAGTGCTGCATAAGTGTTCTGTATTGATCTGTAGTTACATTTATTGTGCTGCACTGAAATTCGGTCCTATGGGGTGCCTGTATGGCAGTGTCTGCAGAAAATACTGCATATTCACAGTAACCCAGCTTTACACTTAAAGGCTTTCAGTTAAATTATATTTAGGTATTGATTTAAGCACATATAAAAAAAACATGTTCAAAACTGAGTCTCAACCGTAATCCAATTGCATCAGGGCAGCCTGGAATACAAAAGAAGTGTTCACATTTACTGTTATTTCTGTTGTACTGCTCTGGGCTTATCATACTTATAGAATTTAAAGCCCCAATCCTGGGATAAAATGCTCCCCATCACTCCCACCCAACCTCCTTGAACTAACTACTTGACTGTATCAAAGCCCCATTCCAGGCTAAAACTATTATTTTTTTTATTATCTCTCCCTTTGACCCCCCTGTTACCCATGCTACTATGCTTTTTTCCTCCTTACCTTGTGAAGCCAGATATGCTCACCTAAGTCCCCCCTTTAAATCCCTTGCCACTGCTGGTACAAGGTGGCAGGATCAATGAACCAGTGCTGCAATGCTCCCTTTTGAGATCACCAGTTCCCCTGTGATGGCGTTGTTCTTTTCTGGATCCTGAGACATCCAATAGAAAGATGAAAGAGCGCGTCTGTCCCGTCCATCACAGGCCGCACGCTCAGAAACGCGTCGCATGTCTGTGACGTAGGCTCTCTCTGACGCTGTGACCCGACACTTCGGACTTGGCGTGGAAGCCGGCGCCTACACGGACGATCATGATCCTGGCTTTCCCCTGGATAGTCCTTCTCTGTGCGGCTCCAGTGGCGACTGTCTTACGGTCACCATTCCTGGGTAGCTAGGGACAGCTGTTCGCCCATGATGTGCTTGACTTTTCTATTTTAAATATGAGTAGCTTATCGCTATCTGTTTTAATAAACATGCTTTATTAACGTCTGCACCCAGAGGCGCCTTCTTTCTTGTTTCCATCCAATAGAAAGTGTCTACATTGTGTGTGCAGGCACTGATGTGGACAGGCGAAGAAAGACCCAAATAGAAAGTAAGCAGAAGTTCAGAAAACTTGGAGCTGCAGGATCACATTATTGTTTCTTAAAGTGGTTGTTAACCTCAGACATGAAATATGTACAAGCCATATCCCTCTATAGCGGGGGTCAGCAACCAGTAGATTGCAGACAGGTGACTGGTAGATCATGGTCTGGGCTTACTGACCCACCATCCTAGAGCATCAGAGTGCAATGCAGAGGGACTACTTGTAAAGTTGAAGCTGTAGTAGGGAGCAAGAGCCACATGAGCCAATGCCTCCTCTGTAGTGCCGGCAGCTGTCTCAACTGCACTCCACCTCTTATCCTGGCTAGTGTTCTCCAGAGTGGTGCCAGCAGCAGGAAAGAAGAGATCTTCAGGTCAGTGCGAAGCAATACACTGGCCATAATAGCTGCTTTCACACTGATGTGCTGCTGTTTACCCACACCTACCTGCAGCTTTCCTGTGGGTTTGCTGCACTTAGCCATAGACTTCTTTTATAGGCTGGAGGTTTGGTGCACTTTTTGAAAGCGCACCAAAACTCCTGAGTTTTGGTGCGCTTTCAGAAAGTGCACCACACCTGCAGAATATAATAGAAGTCTATGGCAAAGTGCAGCCAACCCAGGAAATTTGCAGATGCACTGCGCTGCAGCTGTGGTGTGGGTAAACCGCAGCACATCAGTGTGAAAGCAGCCTTATAGGGGCCTCAGAATAGTAACCATTCATTCACAAGTGCAGCAGGCACTGCTGCTCCCCTGAAAAGCGATCCAGGTGCTGAGGAGGCGATATGTTGCCTCCTCACCACCTGATTTAAACCCATGTTTGCCATGAAATGCATGCAATTGCTACACGGTAGTATTAGAGGTTTAAATAAGGTGTGAGGGGGCGACACTGTGCCTGGTGATCTTTGACTTCTCCCATGTTGTTCAGGTAGATCTCCACCTCTTTAGGGTTGCCTACCCTTGCTCTATAGTGTGTACTTGTCTTAATTAGGAGCACTAAGTGTAATTTCTGTCTGCTGCTTCATTCCTCTGCTATCAGCATTAATCACTTCTGACAGGTTTCCTGACATCAATATAAAAATGGTGACATGATCGGAACTTCCAGCTGATTGACAGCCTCAGCTCTGTTCCTGTATCGTGTGTGGAGTGGGGAGGGGACTGTCCCTTCCCTCCAATCAGCTCTTAGATCTCTCCTCACTGATCTCTGCAAAGTGTAACTTTAGCTCTTTGCCCCCTTTTTCTGACAGCTCAGACAAGCTTATAATGGAATGGATGTAGAGAAGAGAAAACTGTAGATAAACAGGTATAACTTATGTAGGAGGATTTATTTTATCTGTGTATCACCTGAGGCCGGTCAATTCATTAGGTATATGTAACAGTTTACAACCACTTTAACCAGTTCAGATGCGCGCTATAGCCGAAAGACGGCTACAGCGAGGCTCTGAATTGCCCAGTGGTCCACGGATGTCCGCCCATGTGCACGCTCCCTGCGTGCACTCGCAGCCTGCGGCGGCACGCTCACCTGGCCGCCTCTCGCTGCGTGGGCATGTCCGCGGGTCCCGCCGATTACCTACAACAGCTGCAGAACGGGGAACCGCCGATGTAAACACGGCAGTTCTCTGTTCTGTCAAGGGGACATGACAGATCTACTGATCCCTGTGACTGGGATCAGTTAGATCTGTTATGTCCCAAACAGCCCATCCCCCATACAGTTAGAACACATGCAGGGAACACAGTTAACTCCTTCACTGCCCCCTACAGGTTAACCCCTTCACTGCCAATGACATTTATACAGTAATCAGTGGACATTTAAATTTCTGATCACTGTAAAAATGTCGTTGGTCCCAAAAATGTGTCAAAAATGTCTGACATGTCCGCAATATCACAGTCCCGATAAAAATCGCAGATCTCCGCCATTACTAGTAAAAAAAAAAAAAATAGTAAAAACGCCATAAATCAATTCCCATAGTTTGTAGACGCGATAACTTTTGCGCAAACCAATCAATATATGCCAATTGTGTTTTTTTTTACCAAAAATATGTATAAGAATATATATTGGCCAAAACTGATGAATAATTTTCTTTTTTATATTTTTTTTTGGATATTTATTATAGCAAAAAAGTAAAAAATATTGTTCTTTTTTCAAAATCGCCGCTCTTTGTTTGTTTATAGCGCAAAAAATAAAAACCACAGAGGTGATCAAATATCACCAAAAGAAAGCTCTATTTGTGGGAAAAAAATGATAACAATTTTGTTTGGGTACAACGTTGCACGACCGTGCAATTGTCATTCAAAATGCGACAGCGCTGAATGTCTAAAATTGGTCTGGGCAGGAGGGGGGGGGTTCAAGTGCCCAGTAAGCAAGTGGTTAAGGAGGAAATATATTCATCTCCACTCCAATGCTGTGGTATCCCAGAGCTCCTTCAGTGGTTTCTGAAATCTTCAGCCTGTATTCTTCCGGGTTCCAATCTTTGGAAGTTTTGTTTAGCTGGGTCGAGATGATGTCAGTCCCTCTCAAGTTGATTCACTTTGACAGACACAGAAAGGCAGGTAAGAAACGTTAATGTAGAATAGATATAGGGGGGAATTCAGTAAAGCTGGCGCTCCCCTTTTCTGGCATTAATCCCTCTAAGTATCTGCAACACTGTTGATTTTGATAGTGACTCGTGCACCAAATTCAGGAAGTTCTAAAATGTGCCACTTTTACAGTGTCGCAATGAATGTGCCAAATTCAAAATAAAATACAAACCATGAAAGTGGAGCTAATTATGACTTAAACCCCGTACACACGGTGTGACGGTTGTATGAAAACGGTTGTACGACCGCTTGTTGTACAATCATTCGGCCGTTAGTATGTGCGATTAGGACAGGCGACGTACGATGGTCGTACAACAGAAGTTGGATGAGCAAACTAGAAAACTTGGGTTGTACAACAAGCGGTCGTATGACTGTTGTATCGTGTGTACAGAGAAGTTGGTACGACAAGTTTTACTGTGCAAAACACGCATGCTCAGAAGTCAAGAACGCTCTGAAGTGTCCGTTCGTGTAAACCTATGTTCCTTATTCACAAATCACATGCACCTGAACTTGCTCTTTATACACTCATAGCAGGTCACTACATTCGGCTTGGTTGTATGATCGCTTAGTGCACGTCAGTATGCGAGATACAACAGCCAACATACGATTTGGGCCATTCGGTCGTACGAACATCGCATCGTGTGTCCGAGGCTTAACTCTCGTCTGGCGTACACAGAGATACACGCTCAGACAAATTTTGCAAAAGTGTCTTACATGCATTCTAAAAGTGGAGCAGCATGTGCAAGGTCAGACAGGTAAATTAGTTTGGCGCATTTTCGCAAATTCTGTATGGGCCAGTCTTTATGAATTCCAGGGATAGTATGTGGGGATTACTAAAACTAGAGCATGCAAAGTTTGATGCAACTGATAGGGTGGGAGGAAGGAGTGGCTAGGGGGTGAAGATTATCCCTGAATGGGGCTTAAAACAGCAGCCCTATCTAAAAGCCCTTATTTTACTTACCTGTAGCCGCGTTCAATTGACAATCCGGACCCAGACCTTTGGCATGCCTGACATTGACACATTCTATTAGATGGGCTGCAGCAGGGTCCGCTCAGAAGAGAAAAGAGGACAATGGCATCAGAGGGAGATGGCAGGGGACTGCCGATCTCAAGAGGGAAAAGCATATTTTAATTAGGAAAAACACTAAAGTCAATTTTTAGTGCACACAAGTGTCACATGTGCCTGTGAAATGACAACAAACTTCAGTATACAATATTATTCATAGGCGACACTTTAAAAGTCCTTACAGGTCATCAGTTTAGAGTGAGTAATCGCCCTAGAATTATTTTGCTCTCACTCTGTCGTATGGAGAGATGTGAAACATATATAACGCAATCACCGTTTTTGCACAGAGGTGTCTCAGACACATGCATTTATTTTTGTTTTGCAGGCTTGGGTTTAATTTAAATTTTTTAGACTTTTTCCCCCTTAACTTTGTTGCTATCACATAGGGCTTTTCAGCATAGCATTTTGGGTGCCAAGTCCCCTTTAATGAGACATCAGAGGGTCCATTAGACCCTTGATGTCTTCCCTGCCCTCCACTGAAACAAATTGATTGCGCTTCATTTGCATTATGCCCGGCCACAGCATCTGGGAAAAGTGATAGTAAAAACACGTTCTGTGTTTTTACTAGTTGGAAAGATCAGCAAATTTACCAAATCAACCATTTACGGAACTTCCTCCCCTGTACCCAGCAACACCTCTCATGCAGATCCTGGGTCCATAGGTGAGACAGTGGAGCACGGGAAACAAGGATGGGTGGTGGGATGGGGGTAACACAAGGGGTAGCAATCAGGGGCTTCATGTAACTGCTGCCTGATTGCTTCCATCTGAAGGCCGAAAGTTGACTTTTGAAACTTAATTTGCATGCACAGCTGTAAGTTTCAGGTGGGAGTGCATCTTTTCCAACCCCCCCCCCCCTCTTGTGGATGTAAGTACTATTATGTCCAAGGTAGTAAAAGGGTTGAAGGTATCGATGCTAAAAAAAACATAAAATCATATATTAATTTCCACAATATGAATTTCAATTATTTCTATCTAATCTTATTAATTGGAGTGACCTTGAAGTTCGTAGACTTCTTTTTTGAAGAACCCCACACTTTTCTTTCCTTAAAATCCAGGTAGCTTGGGTTCCCTTGAGCTGTGGAGTAAAAGTCCCAACGGATTTTCCGCAAAACTCCTAGAAGTGAAGATGGGTTTTGCTGCATGCTAGTGCCAGGACGTAACCCCCATTTTTACCTTACTTAACATAACTAGCATGTGCAAGCAGGAGCAGAAGCAATTCAAGAGAGCAAGCAGAGTCTGAAGCAGGAAACAACGATAAAAAGAGATCCAAGAATAAGTCCAAGGGTCAGGGCAGGCAACAGAAAAATGTATCAGAGAGAGAAAGCCATGGTTGGTAAACAGGAAAACAAAGAAGAATGCAGACAAGAAGGGAAGTCACAAGTGGGACTCAAGGCAACTAATAGCATTGCCTAGGTCCCGGAAGCTGAGACTGGGCTCCTTTAAATAGATGCAGACCCTTTAAGAAGTGCACATAGATGAGGTCATTAGGCATGACAGCGATCAAGAAAACTGGAAGCGCCATGGGCCAAGGAAGAAAGGAAATCTGGCAGTGCAGTAGCGTGGAAGGCAAGTGACAGTACCCTTCTGCTTATGGGACCTCCTCATACATCTAGGGGCTGGCTTGAAGAGAAATTTCTGAGCCAGGACATATGTGGCAGGAACCCAAGACCTTTCCTCTGTGCTGTAGCCCTTCCAACTGATTAAATAAAGGAGCTTCTCTGTAGAGAATTTGTAATTCAAAACTCGTTAAACTATACTGATCCATCAAATTAATTACAGCTAAGAGAACCTGTTGATGACCAGGGGTCTCTGTAGGGAGCCATGGAAAACCTTTCCAAGCCTGGAAAGTGCCTTCCTAGCCCCAATCAAATCCCAACATTTGGAATTTTTGTGTTTTTCTGTGTTTTTTTTTGTTTCAATAGTTTTTACCCAAAATGATCATTAGTACAAGAGAACAAGAAAGAAAAGAAAGCGAACATAACTGTCAAGTAATATGGCATGGTAGATAGAGCTACATATGTACGGATAACAGAGTTGAAGCTTTACATGTACAGTGAACATCAAGATAGTGAAATAAGTATCTCATGTTGCATAATGGGTGAATGGTATTGCCCGATGTCCCCCCAGGCACCCCATCTCGGAGCAAACTGTTCCTTAAGGGGAGGGCAACACGGTCTGCCTTAAACGTCCAAAGTAAATAACATAGTAGTGTTGGGTTATCAACAAGTGTATATAACATAGAGAAATAATAACATCTAGTTACAGATGCTCAGAATGCCATGCATTTCACGGTGATCATTGGAGTAGTGTTTGTTCTGTATGTCCAGAGCAAGATCATTTCCGTTCGGGTGGGAGGGAGGGTATTTTTCCACTTTCTAGTGATGCTTAGCCTAGCGGCAAGGAGTATGTTAATGATTGTATGTAGTTGTTTGTGTGGGAGAATGCTCATGTCCAGGGATAGTAGGGTAAGTCCTGGGTTTAGGGGGATTTGGGTTTGGACAATTTCAGAGATCATATTGACTATGGGTATCCAGTTTGATGATAATATGGGGCATCTTCAGTGAATGTGTAGGATATCTCCTCTTTGGCCACAATTTCACCAACACTGATTAGGTTGGAGAGGGTTAAATCTCAAGATCTTATCTGGGGTCATGTACCATCTTAATTTAATTTTTGTGGATAATTCCCATAGAGTGGAACATGTTACTTTGTGTGTTGTTTTGCAGGCCTCCACTGGGAGTCGGTAAAGGTCTGTTGTAAGTCGGTTTCCCATTGTTTGAAGGGGAGGGATTTGGTGAAATGTTGTTTGCCTTGTAGAATATCATAGAAGAGGGAGATTCCCTTTATATTTGGGGTGGAGGAGGTTAGGTAAGACCAGGCCGGAGTTTGCATAGAGCAGGGCCAGTTGGGGATTTTTGAAAGGCAGTGGGTTATTTGTGTATATTGATACAGATCGCTGTGTGGAAGTTGGAATTATTTTTGTAACCCACAGAAGGTTTTAAGGGTATTGCCATAGTAAAGGTCATTGATGTGGGTGATGCCTTTCTTTATCCAGGATGCAAAGGGAATTTGGGCTATAAATGGGTTTAGTACAGAGAGCGGGATCTGCATCAAGGTTGTGTGTGGATATGCTTGGGCTTGTTGGGTCAGCTTTTCCAAGATTGTAGTGAGACTGTCATGGTCGGGGAGATGTAAGAGGGTATCTGTGCTCCCAATTGGGTACTAAATAGCCAAATGGAAGGGGGGTGATGTTGGTTGTATGTTGATTCTATAGATCCCCACGTTGTGTTGGGAGATACTAAGAACCATTCCTTAAGTTGTGCAAGGATTGATGCTGAATAGTAATCGGAGATGTCAACTTAACCTACTTCGCCACTGAACGTATATTTGATTAATTCTGGATGTGCATATCTGATTTTTTTTTTTTTTTATTCCCGTTCAAAGTAAATATGGATAGGAGGGATTGTAAGGATTTGAAATAGCTGGTTGGGATTTTTTTCTGGATTTTTGGGGGTCTTGAGCAGCACAAGGGAAGATGAGGAGCACAGGAAAGATACAAGCAGGCATGTTATGATGCCTCCTGTACAGTGGCTATCACTTTGCTTTGAAAGAACTGATCACAGGTTCATTTTGACTATAATGAGTTACCCTTCCTTTACATAATATACAGAAATATACAGTTCCTAGCCTGTGCTTAACAAACTATGACAGCCATATACCATATTTATTTTTATTCAAGAACAGATGCTGTTTTCTGTATGCATTCCTTCTTTTCAGTTCATTTGTATTCCGCGTCTTCCAGTGAATTTTGTCTCTATCAATGGGAAAGTATTTGTTAATTAGTATCGCCTTGACAAATACATCTCATTCTTTGTTAGTCAGCTGGAAAAGAGTGACTGAATTGGTACCTGTCATTAGAATTCTGCGACACAATGTCGGAGCAGTGTGAAAGAACTGACTGGCAAAAGATTAGTTCATTGCCATCTTGCAGCCAGCAATACACAAGCGCACAGAATGTCATCTTGCTGACGGCTGAAACAGAAAGCGGTACACAGAAGTTGCAATACAGGCACAAAATAAATTTGTTCAGGGAAATGTTTTTTAATCAGTCTGACTGGTTTGGAATTGCGGTGTTTCCAGTATAATAAATGTCGCTGCCGGTCTCATCTATTTTGAAAGACCTGCAAGCAGAAATAGATCCTGATTTGTTTTGCCTTTCATGGCGCTTGTTTCTTATCATTTAGCTTGTGAATATGCTGACTCTTGTAGTACACACTCAATTTTACTAAGCATGATTAGTGGGTGAGCAGTTATTGACGAACTGCAAAACATAAAAGGCATTAGCCATGGAAAAATATCAGACTTATTGGCATTTGTGCAATGATCCAATTGGTGAAGGATTGATGCTTTGCTAAGAAGACATTTTTTTTGGTAGCAGTTGTCAATATTGGATTTCACATAAAACACCAAGGCTGTTAGTGAAAGAATATTTACTGTAGAAGGATTCACAAATATTATGTGTGTTATAACATGCTTTATTGATTTTTTTAATATAAATTATTTTTTTAGGTAGTACTATAGACAAAACGTTTATTTCCTTAATGCATTCACAGAATTTAGTTAAAAAACGCTCAACATACTTGCATGCTGTCCTTGTTACTGCTGCCAGGTCCTTCATGCTTCAAGCTTTTCCCAAAACTTCCTGGTTGTGGAATGACATAGTAAGGAAAGGGGAGTGCAGCTATCTGGGAGGAGGCAACAGAGGCATGGCTTGGTGGGGGCTGTGTGTTTAAATGAAAACAGACAGCCCTGGCCAGCAAACGGTGCACACACGGGTATCTTCTTAGCAGATGCCTAGCTAAAGCATACACCCACAAACAGGGGTGGGTGGGGGTTTTTTGGCAGCAATTTGGGGACAACAAGACAAAAAAGGTGCATATTTTTAAAGTGATATTAACCACTTCAGCCCCGGAAGGATTTCCCACTTTAGGACCAGAGCCCTTTTGCGTCGTGCGACGTTGTACCCAAACAAAATTTGCGTCCTTTTTTTTCCACAAATAGAGCTTTCTTTTGGTGATATTTGATCACCTCTGCGTCATTTGTGATCGCCGCTATAAACAAAAGAAGAGCGACAATTTTGCAAAAAAAACCAAATTTCTTACTTTTTGCTAAAATACAAATCCAAAAAAAAATATAAAAAAACATTTTTTTTCTATCGGTTTTGGCCGATTTATATTCTTCCTCATATTTTTGGTAAAAAAAATCGCAATCAGCGTTTATTGATTGGTTTGCGCAAAAGTTGCCGCGTTTACGGATGATGAGAATTAATTTCTGGGGTTTTTATTTTTTTTTATATTTTACTAGTAATGGCGGCGATCTGCGATTTTTAGCGGTACTGCGATATTGCAGCGGACATATCGGACCATTTTGACACTTTTTTGGGACCATTGGCATTTATACAGCGATCAGTGCTATAAAAATGCACTGATTACTGTGTAAATGCCATTGGCAGTGAAGGGGTTAACCTGCAGGGGGTGCTCTAAGGGTTAACTGTGTTCCCTGGGCGTGTTCTAACTGTGTGGGGACTGCCCTGGCTGGGGAAAGGGGATGATCACGGCTTCCACTTACAGGAAGGCTGTGATCATCGCCCTTCCCCCTTCAACAGAACGGAGGTCCGTGTTTACATACACGGACCTCCGTTCTTTCAGTGCGGGGGAGCCATCGCGGGTAGCCGGCGGCGATCGAGTCCGCCCTACCTGCTCCCTGGCTACCCCTGAACACAGTGAGCGCGTGAGCGCGTCTCCGGCGGCGCGCGCTCACGATGCTAGTTATCGCGGCCGCCGTCCTGTGACGGCGGTTCGGGATAACGAACCACCTTGTCGCCGTCACGCTGCGGCGGGCGGTCAGCAAGTGGTTAAAGGTAAATTTTTCTTTTTTTTTTTTTTTAAATTTTAAATTAACTTACCTGTTTTCTGCAATGGTATTGCACACAGCAGCCCCAATTCTCTTCTTCTCAGGTCCCCTGCTGGCGCTCCTGCTTTTCTCCCCCCCCCATAGCATGCTCACTCCCAAGCCCTACTCTGTGTGTCCATAAGAACAGGGCTCGGTCCCGCCCCCTCTTCACTGGCTGCGATTGACAGCAGCAGGAGCTAAAGTCTCTCAGCCAATGAGGAGGCAGGGACTTGGGAGAGCTCTGCTCTCATGCACATTGCCAGATTGTGATCGTACTCGTGTAAGTATTAGGGAAGGCTGCAGGGGGAGCTGCAAACTAAAGTTTTTATACCTTCATGCATAGAATGCATGAAGTTAAAAAACCTTCAGCCTTTAGAACCACCTTAAGGAAGCCAAGTTTCCATATTATGTAAGTCTAGACTTCTCCAACAGAAATGTAAAAAAAGCGGGTTTAGTTTCACTTTAAGTAGCTTTAGCCTAGTATTCCACAAGACACCCACCTAAAAACATTGCTTCAATGGGAAATTGTATAACAATGGTCTTTTTTAAAAGGGCATCTGCAGATTCAGTTATTTTAGTATTGGTGGTTCAGCTCTAAGAAGTCGCAGATTCTGCCACTCTTTATTGTTTAGTATGTGAGGGTACATCGGTAGTTCTGGGGAATGGGGGAGGGGGGGCATTGGTAATTCAGGAAAATAAAGGGAAAAGAAAGGAAGAATGATGCATAGGGTTGAAGAGAGAGAAAAAAAATCCCCTTTCACACCGAGGCAGTTTTCAGGAGTTTTAGCGCTAGAAACTACCCCTGAAAACCGCCTCCCACTGACTTCAATGGGTGCTTTCACACTGGGGCGGTGCCCTTGAGAGACAGTCAAATAAGTCCTGCAAGCAACATCTATGCAAGCAACATGAATGAGCAGTGCTTCCAAAGCATCTGACAAGCGCTTCGGAAGCACCGCAAAATGGGTCTTTTTTTGTGTTTTTATAAGGTCACGTTATCATGTGACCTTTAAAAAACCCAGCCCGCTAGTGCGTGAAAACCGGCGCAATAGCGCCGTTAAAACGCAGCTAAAGCATGGCAAAAATGACCGGCACATTAGTGCTGTTTTAGCGGCGCTGCAGTGTGAAAGGGTCTAGGAGGGAGCATCCTAGGTAGGTGGATTATTCATTACCTTGAAAAGTTGTCAACTACATGAGTTTTCTGTCCTATGTTTAGATGGATTAGATTTGGAGTAGAGCTCTGTATTTCTAAAGGTCTTTCAGCAATGCAAGGTCTTTCGCAATTTTTCTACCATTCCTTTTTGGTGGCTAGTGAGGTTTTCCATAATCCTGGTATTGTTACTTTTCTGGAACCAGATTTAGATCATGGGGGCTTGTGGTTGTTTCCATAACAGGGGGATATATTTAAGTTGCACTAGGTATAGTAGTATGGATCATTTGTATGTTTGAGAGGTATTAAATTTTGTTGCAGAAGGAAAAATGCAAGACATCTCTGCACCTGGTAGTGAGAATATTTCCATAGGAAAGGCCTGACAGCATTGGTTTGTAAGGGATAGGTTCATAGAATGGTACATTTTGGGTGTCTTGTACCAATGGGTGAAGATTCTGTATCCTGCCTCTTTGTAGTAAGTGCTGAGGAATGAATTGCAAGAGTAAGAATTCTTTTGACTTGTTCCAACATGAATTTAGGATTCAATTCTATTTTCCATCTGTCCATGTAGTAGAATGCTCATTCACCTGCTTTAGGATTGTGTAAGCAAGGGACCATTGGCCCTACATTTAATTGTGATAAGTAAATGGGGAAATTGATTTGCTGGGGGTAGGGATTTGAGAAAGTGATTTATTTTTGAGGTTTGTATCTAATATGGAGTGGCCTAGAATGCTAAGCTGGTGTGGTTTGGTTGGCCATTGTTGTATTTTAATAAAATGGAGTGCTCTGTATTTACCTCATTCATTATTTCCTGGAAATGCTTGTACTTTCTGTCGTTCTGGTTGGAAGAGAGAATTTCATTTTTTTATCGTATAGAGATCAAGGGTTGTGGGAAGATCCCTTCAAAAGGGAAATATTTTGGCAGGCTGTCCAGAAGGGCATATGAAGGGGTGTTTCCAGAAATTCAGAGGAGGCTGCTTGCTCCATGTGAACCACTGAGGCGACTGATATCGCCCACTATGTATTCAATCGGGTAGTGTTTTTTAGGTTCAGCAAAGCTATTTTGCTACATGTTACAATCTTGCTTTTTAGCGGACCATATATATATATAACATTCAACCCTACATTTTTGAATAAAAGGTTGAACATCTGGATAGGTAATCTTTGGAGGGGATATAAAAGGCGTGGTAATAGATTGATTAGGATTATATTACATTTACTCAATTAAGATAATAGGCTTTCAATTCATGTTGATGATTTGGTTCAATAAAAAACCATTATTAAAAGATTTTTTAAGTTAATAAAGTTAAATTAACAAATTAACAACTTTATATAGGTATATATTAGAATAGCATCACAAATTCCTGTTCTAGTGACGACCCAAAAAAAGGAAAAAAAGGGTATTTTTTGTTTGCATGTGTTTGGGTGATGAAAGTCAGCGAAGCTTTAGTGTCGGTTCACACAGTGGCGACCTGTCAGGTGACATGTCAGCCTGACAAGTCGCACTCCATGCAGTGCAACGGAGGTCGCTTCAACTTAGAAAAAGGTTCCTGTACCTTTTGGGGGCAACTTCGGAGCGGCTTGCATAGACTTCTATTATAGAAGTTGTTTGCAAGCCACGCTGATGTCACGCTGTACAGGTGGCTTCAGAGTCGCGCAACTTTGAAGCTGCCCCTGTGCGAACCAGCATTTATCAAATTCATTAAGCTGTGGGGCAAATTCTCCTGCAAAGTGCAACTTCAATTGCAAAGTGCATTTGCCTTTAGTAAATCAACCGCTTTGTCTATTTGAACAGAAATGTAAGTATTCAAACACAATCAACTGTTATTTACAAATGAAGCTACAAGTTGTCTGATACAGCATGGTCCCCTATAAGAAAACATTGCACAGGTTGGTGAAATCCATCAATCCCCTTACTCTGAAAATCTGATAAAAGGATAAGAGTAAGTATAATGTTTTTCTAGGAAGACTGATTGAAAAGCTTCCTTGGCTCTACTGAAAATCAAAAGCTTAAAAGAAAACAAAACAGCCGCAATTTCGCTGGAAGAATTACTGAGCTTGAGATGTGAAATTCAACTGTACCAAGGCCAGGGTATATCACATAATACAATTACCAGATTTAAGTGTAAGATCTTGGATCCTCTTCTTAATCCATCACGTATACGAGTTATTATATGTAATGTGTGCTTTATTTATGCTTTTTTTTTACTTTGTATGCTGTTCTTAGTGACACCTTTTGAACTTATGCCCTTGGGTGCTTTTTGGCATACAACCTGAATTGTGGGCATGTTTCAATACCCAGGATATACAGCCAACTAACATAATAAATGGTTGCATGCGGCCGTTCATGAGTTTATGCCGCCAGTTTATGTACGGAAAGCGTCCATGTACTGAACATAGGTCCTTTAGTATATTTAACATTTTTGTTTACTCTTCTGACTTTTTATGTACGCTAGTAGCATAATGTAGCATTATGTTTCCAGCTATGGCTATTGGCACAAATATATGGCCTCTTGCACACTGATGTACTAATTTATTGGTGTTTATACGCATGATCTTGCTGGCAGAGAATAAAGACCTTGTGTACAGACACATAAACGTGTAGACATGTATACAATTGTTCTTTTTCCTCCTCTTCTAACTGCCAGTGTCAATTTAACATATATGCCCCCATGCACTAATATATAGGCATAAATTACTGCATTCAAAAGTAAAATGTTCTTTTTTTTAAATTGCTCTAAACACGTTGCTGAATTACAGATCCTTATTCAGCTTGAATGCATATTCCCATGAGCAATAATGCACCTGTATTCAGAGCCATAAAAAAGCTAATTTGCTACAAATGCTGAAATAGTTTTCTTTTGTTTGGCTACATGTACACAGGACGTTTTTCATCCTCCCGTGAACGATTCAACCTGACAGCTAGAAACCGACGTTTAGCCGCGTTTCCATGCCGCGTTTAGCCGCGTTTGTATCTAGAAGCGTTTTTTTTTGTTTGTTTAAAATTAAAAATGTCTGTAAAAGAAATGCTTCTAGACGCAAGTTACCGCGTTTAGGCACATTCGCAAGCTGTTACAGGCATTTGGCATTTCAAATGCCTCTGAACATCCGTCCTGAACGCATTGATTTTATTACTTTCCAAAAAATGCTTCTGAACTCAACTGCCTAGAAATGACTATAAAAGACCCCGTGTATATGTACTGATAAGATAACATAGAGGAGAGTTCAGGGGCAACTGAAAAAAATGCCCATCTGCTCCTAAACGTCTGTTTATCAGCAGCAGTGTACATGAGGCCTTAGTGTTAATGATGCCTAAATGTGGGGAGTTGTGTGTGTAAACTTCAACTTGAGCTATAAAAATCCTTTTTATCATTATGGAGGAAATAGGAAATGAGATGAAGGAAAACCTGAAAAGGAGCCAACAGCTTCACCTGCTACCTCAGATGTAAAATGCAAAATATGAATAGTGTGAATGATGCCTAAATGTGGGCAGAACATAATAAATCACTGCTATGACTCATTCACACAGATGAGTGTGTAAACATCAACTTAAGCTATTGAGCTCCATAAAAATACTTTTTATCACTATGGAGGAAAGGAGATGAAGGAAAACCTGAAAAGGAGGCAACAGCTCCATCTGATGCCTCAAATGTAAATGCAAAATATATATATGCAATATTTAATATTTATCTTACAGCAAATAAACATTTTAATCCTGAGAATCATTAATAAAAAAAAAATTGCAAAAAAGAACTGCAACTTTACGTAAAGTGGGAATTTAATGTGTGAGATATTCAGAGCATTTGTTTATCTTTGACAATAAAAATATGCTTGACTTATTTCGGCAAGACTTAAATCATGAGATTTCCATTATTCTGCACTTTAATAACTGGAGTAAAAAAAAAATAAAAGATTGTTTCTGTGAAACTGCTGAGAGGCTCCAAAGAGTAAAATGTGCTTTGGGCAAAGAATGGCAAAATCTTTTGGTGCCTGCAGATAGACGGTCATTCCCCAAATGCATTACTTACTGTGGCAACAATTTCATTCCATAGTTACCCATTGAAGGAGCTTTAAATAACAAAATCAACAGAGATTTCCATTCTTGAAGTAATTTTGGTTGTTTTTCATTTATATTGCACAGCAGCAGAGATGTTCTGTCATTGTAGAAATCTACCTGCTAAGTGTTAGAGGCTTGTCAGCTCTTACTTATGAACCTCTACAGAATATACAGATTTTGTAATATTTGTTGTAAGTCATGAGGCGGGGTAGTCTTTTGCACTCTGGTTTTTATGTTATAGGCCTTTAAAGTAATACACATCAATTTCTAAAAATGTGAAGATAATTTTAATAACAATAAATACACGTGGGCAGTTTTGTGTGAACTGTTCCAATGAGTGTTGCACAACATGGCCAGCCCTCAAAAACTGGAATAGCTTTTTTGGGCAAATGTTAGTAAGGGGCCCTTGCATGCCTCAAAAATGTGTCTAAAATTGCAGAAAGCACAGCAAAAAGTACTGTAGGAAAAGCTTAAAAGCAAAATGCATAGGTGTGAACTGAGCCTTAGACAACCCATCTATGTCCAATATGAAGAGTGTGCACACTCCCTGCAGCAGGAGGAGTGAGTCTGTTGTAGTGAACAGCCCAGGGAAATCTAGGACTCCCGCTGAGTTGCTGAGATTCTGCAGTCTCAGAAATTCAGCTGGTAGTGGGAGCAATATTAGTCCATCAGTGGGATCAGTTGAAGGGTCAGTACCCCGTAATTGATGTCAGTAGGAGGAATAGTGCCCATTGGTGTCAGCTGTAGAAATAGTGTCTGGTATCAGTGAGAGGAAGAATGCCCCAAGGGCCAGAAAAAATCAAGCAAAGAGCCGCATCTGGCCCCCGGGCCATGGTTTGGAGACCAATGCTATATAGTTTATTTGGAGAAGCTTGGTCTCTCATTTTTTTCAGTTCATTAGTCTTTTTACACATTTTAAATATTAAGGGATATTCTTTTTTTTAGTGCTGAGTGGGGTAATTATTTTAGTCTTTAGCCATAATAACATTTTTTGGTACTTAAAATGTCCCATTCAGTACTGTGCTTATCTAAATTCTTATGTTGGGGATGTTGGTGCCTATGAAATGGTTAATGGAGGGGTCTAATGGCCCTTTTTAATGTGACATTTCTTACAGTAACCTTGATGTGAATCTACTAATAGAAAGAATTTACTCCTAATACATGTAGAGATTTAAGATTTACTAATGTATTGTATTATTATGAGCCAAACAAAAATGTTACCCCTACACGGGTCAGGTGGTTGGTATGACGTGCGTAAATATTTAGTTGTTAATATGTATTAAAAATTAAAATGTGGCCCTATAAATGTCTGAAATGATTCATCTTTTTTGCTCAGATGTCATAGACTCCTAAATAACGCAGGGGCCATCTGTTGTTTTGTGAGGCTCACAGTTCTGATCCTAATATGCACAGTTGACTGGATCACGGTGGTGCCAGGATACTTGAATCTATTTACTTGCTTTATGTCCTGTGTACGCAGCTTGACTTGGCACAATTTATTTTAAACTTCATTTACATATTCTGGATGCACAACCCATCCCATTTATACCATTAGTGAAAACAAATTACAATTAGCTACAGATTGCCTGATGAAGTAAAAAGTTACTGAGAATAACCTGGGCTGTTTTTCGGAACAGTATAACATGGAATAGAAGATTCATTTATGGGCATTAAAGCAGAACCTCGTCCTCCCCCCACTTCTGTGAAACCGCCACCATTAATAGAGTTTGGATTTTAAAAATACACATATATAACTGTTATTACGTGCCTTATTTATTTCAGTCTTGCCATATACTAATGCTCCATTCCAACTCCTCTTGGAGACCCATGCCACCACTTTACAGACATCGGCTGCCTTCTTCTTCCATATTTTCTGTGGTGGCCCACCTGACAACATCTTTTGCATGTGCTGTATAACATCTGGCACAGTTTATTATTGTTAATATATTTTCATGTCTTTAGCAGCGTGAGTGTCATTAAGCTACCTAACATAGTGTAAAACGATCAGCGCAATCAATAGCTCCAATATAAATAAATTATGTGAATTCAGCTTCAAAATAGAATTAGTGCCTAATCACCAAGGCCTCAAACTGCTGCTCACACTCTCAAGTGTTTCCACTATTCCAGCCCAAATGATATATATTAATAACTTGCTTACTGGGCACTTAAAGTGGTTGTATCCCCCTGTAGGTGATTTTTACCTACAGGTAAGCCTATAATAAGGCTTGCCTGTAGGTAAAATGAACCTGCACGGTTTAGGAGATATTCAGTTTGCATGCAGTCCCTGACGTCAGCGGTGCATGCACAGTGAAGTCCCGGCGAAGGTCTGGCTTATCCTACCGGACCTTACTGGAACAGAGGGCTCGCAGGTCCATCCACTCACAGTGCCAGAGCCGAGAACCCAGAAGGAACTCCCGAGGGAACATGTCAGCTCCATCAGAGGGGACCGGGTGGCCCTGTTGGATCTTCATTCTAAGGAAAGTATTTTATAATGATTATGTCTTTGCCTTAAAGTTTTTTTTTTTGGATGCTGGGTGTACAACCGCTTTAAACCCCCTTCCTGCCCTAGCCAATTTTCAGCTTTCAGCGCTGTCACTTTTTGAATGCACTGGACCGAAATTAAATTTTTAAAAAATTTTTTCCCACAAAAAGAGCTTTCTTTTGGTGGCATTTAATTGCTGCTGGTTTTTTTATTTTTTGCTAAAAAAACGAACAAAGACCGAAAATTTTGAAAAAAAAAACTGTTTTATAGTTTGTTATAAAATTTTGCAAACAGGTATTTTTTCTCCTTCATTGATGTGCACTGATGAGGCTGCACTGATGGGCACTGATAAAGCGGCACTGATGGGCACTGATAGGTGGTACTGATAAGGTGGCACTAAGAGGTAGCACTGATGGGTGGCACTGAGGGGTACTGATAGGTGGCACTGATGGGCACTGATGGACACTGGAAGGTGACACTGATAGGCAGCACTGATAGGTGGCACTGATGGGCACTGATTGGCAGCACTGATGTGAATTGATAGGTGGCACTGGTGGGTATTGATAGGTGGCACTGGGAGCACTGATTGACAGCACTGATATGCGCTGGCAGGTGGCTCTGGTGGTACTGGTGAACACATATGAGGAGGTGGCGGTTCTCCGCATTTGGGACTGATGTCCCTCTGGCAGAAGCTGGTGACTGGCTTTTTTTTTCTTCTCACGCTGTCAGTGCAAGGGGAAAAAAAGCTGATTACTGATCTTCTGTCTACATCACGTGATCAACTGTCATTGGCTGACAGCTGATCACATGGTAAGGTCTGGGATTGGCCCCTTACTCCGATCTGTGATCAGCCGAGCCTCCTTCACTCTGAGATCACAGAGCACGCTGCACTGCGTACATGGACGCCCTCCCAGCAATTAAGGCCTGTGCTGTAGCCCTCTTTCGTCTATAGTGTGGGCGGGAGGAGGTTAATACAGTGCAGGGCAATTCTTTACATAAACAGACTCTTAAACGCTAGTGGAAATAAAGAAAATGAAATTAAATAAAAGTGAAATGAATAAGTATGTGTCTTCAATAGTCTCTCACATATCTCCAATTCATATATAAAGTATCTCACAAAAGTGAGTACACCCCTCACATTTTTGTAAATATTTTATTCTATCTTTTCATGTGACAACGCTGAAGAAATGACACTTTGCTACAATGTAAAGTAGCGAGTGTACAGCTTGTATAACAGTGTAAATTTGCTGTCCCCTCAAAATAACTCAACACACAGCCATTAATGTCTAAACTGCTGGCAACAAAAGTGAGTACACCCCTAAGTGAAAATGTCCAAATTGGGCCCAATTAGCCATTTTCCCTCCCCGGTGTCATGTGAATTAGTGTTACAATGTCTCAGGTGTGAATGAGGAGCAGCTGTGTTAAATATGGTGTTATCGCTCTCACTCTCTCATACTGGTCAATTGAAGTTCAACATGGCACCTCATGGCAAATAACTCTATGAGGATCCGAAAAAAACAATTGTTGCTCTACAAAAAGATGGCCTAGGCTATAAGAATATTGCAGAAACCCTGTAACTGAGCTGCAGCATGGTTGCCAAGACCATACAGCAGTTTAACAGAAGATGTTCCATTCAGAGCAGGCCTCACCATGGTCGACCAAAGAGGTTGAGTACATGTGCTCAGCGGCATATCCAGAGCTTGTCTTTGGGAAATAGATGTATGAGTGCTGCCAGCATTGCTGCAGAGGTTGAAGGGGTGGGGGGGTCGGCCTGTCAGTGCTCAAACCATACAAATTGGTCTGCATGGCTGTTCTTATAGAAGGAAGCCTCTTCTAAAGACGATGCACAAGAAAGCCTGCAAACAGTTTGCTGAAGACAAGCAGACTAAGGACATGGATTTCTGGAGCCATGTCCTGTGGCCTGATGACCAAGATAAACTTATTTGGTTCAGATGGTGTCATGCGTGTGTGTCAGCAACCAGGTGAGGAGTACAAAGACAAGTGTGTCTCGCCTATAGTCAAGTATGGTGGTGTAGTGTCATGGTCTGGAGCTGCATGAGTGCTGCCGGCACTGGGGATCTACAGTTCATTGAATGCCAACATGCACTTTGACATACTGAAACAGAGCATGATCCCTCCCTTCGCAGACTGGGCCGCAGGGCAGGATTCCAACATGATAACAACCCCAAACACACCTCCAAGATGACCACTGTCTTGCTAAAGAAGCTGAGGGTAAAGGTGATGGACTGGCCAAGCATGTCGCCAGACCTAAACCCTATTGAGCATCTGTGGGGCATCCTCAAATGGAAGGTGGAGGAGTGCAAGGTCTCTAACATCCACCAGCTCCATGATCTCATCATGGAGGAGTGGAAGAGGACTCCAACAGCAACCTGTGAAGCTCTGGTGAACTCCATGCCCAAGAGGGTTAAGGCAGTGTTAGAAAATAATGATGGCCACACAAAATATTGACACTTTGGGCCCAATTTGGACATTTTAACTTAGGGGTGTACTCACTTTTGTAGCCAGCGGTTTAGACATTAATGGTTGTGTGTTGAGTTATTTTGAGGGGACAGAAAATTTACACTGTTATACAAGCTGTACACTCACTACTTTACATTGCAGAAGTATAGATGTTGAGCAAGGGAGGAGCCAGGGTGGGCACCACGTCTAAGGGTGAGAATTTTTCAAGAAACAATAGTCAAAAGGAATCCAATCAAGGGTTCCATGGACTTTCAAGGTGCCCAGTAATTTGTTTAGTAATAATGAATCAGAACAACACATATATAGATAAAAACATCTAGAACCATTTTATTCGATACAAAAAACAAAAATTTTAATATAAAATTCATATACAAATACAATGGGTACAATTGGACGAGACGGACAGGTCCTACATTGAGTCAGCTTGACCCGCTCAACATGTTTCACCCATGAGGGCTTCCTCAGGAGACTTTATGGGGCTGACTAAAGTAAGAAGAAGAACATTTAAGGAAAACAATACATGCATATAGATGCAGAACATTTGAAACATGGGGAATTAAATTCCCCTTTGCAATGGAATTTCAGTCTAGATATAGAATTACCATGCATTAAGGTAATAGTAACCAATAGTTATATTGTATTCCCTCTTTATCTGCTCTTGGGTACATATATAAAGTACATATATATATATTTTATAAAATTATGATTACAATAAGTCTTACCATTAGTTCAGAGGAAACTACCAATGAGGGAGGATGGCCCCATGCAGCGTCATATCCGGTGGCAGGACCGCATGGAGCGGAAACTGATGTTTCCTTGATGTCCGCGTCCCGCCAGTGACGTCAGACGCTGGCGGGACGGAACGAGGATAAAGCGGCGATGCCGGCCGCCCTTCAGTCTGGTGGAGAATCTGTGGGAGAGCATGAGTTCTCGTCTCCCCCTCCAGTCAACACCGCAAGATCTGGCTTGGACCAATTGGGTAAGCCCATGTTCATATGGCCAGAGACGCTTGATTGTTTTTTAATGTTTGGGCACACCATTAGGGGATGTCTGAGATTGCTGGGGCATCTCTTATGTGTGTGTGCTCAATCATTGACTCAAGGATTTGTTCCCATATGTGATGGTTTTTATTTTATTTTTCCAGCAGAGTTGTTGGAGACGTATCAGTTACCACGACCGATTGACTTGTGAAAAAGGTTTTTTTGGGCTTTTTTCCATTTGCATATACATCCCTTTTTGGCCATATGTCTTTCCTTCAGTTGGCTTTGGACAATTGAGGGTCTACATAGACACATGGAATTGCTTCTTCATACTTTGCCATTTTACTTTGGAGGTTTATCTTCCTGGAAGTTGTAAATGCACTGGTCCCTTTTTTACCACCGTATCTCTCTTGCAGTAAGTAGAGATCAACATTTCATAGATACATATATGTGGATGGTTGTATAGTTTATTTTGGTTATTTATTTACTTATCATGCATCCGATTTCCTTCAATTGGATGCAGTTTTTTTCTATGAATTTTATGAATTTATCCTGGGGTTCTATGGTCCTTGTGTTTGGTTGGCAGCCGGTCCCATAAATTTTTGTTTTTTGTATCGAATAAAATGGTTCTAGATGTTTTTATCTATATATGTGTTGTTCTGATTCATTATTACTAAACAAATTACTGGGCACCCTGAAAGTCCATGGAACCCTTGATTGGATTCCTTTTGACTATTGTTTCTTGAAAAATACTTTACATTGCAGCAAAGTGTCATTTCTTCAGTGTTGTCACATGAAAAGATAGAATAAAATATTTACAAAAATGTGAGGGGTGTACTCACTCGCCAGGAATATGCGACGGAATGGCAGTGTCTAAGTGATTGCCTTGGACTGCCAATGAAATTGGAAGTTTGACTTAAGAAGGAGGAGCGTGTCCTGGGGTAGGGAGATGTTCATGGCTTCTGTCTTAGCAAGATTTAATTTAAAATTGCTGAGGGTACCAAATGTATGTAATTCTGCCCGGATAGATGGGATACTAATGTGGGGTTGTGTGACATACAGCAGCAGGTCGTCCGCATAATGCGATAATTTACAGGAAGCCGAGGGGGCGCTTATACGGTGAATGGATGGGTTAGAGCATATGGCTTGTGCGAGGTGTTCAATGACAATCGCAAACAATAAAGGTGATAAGGGGCAGCCTTGCCGGGTCCCATTGGAGGATGAAAAATTAGCAGATCGAGTACCATTCACTAGAACTGTGGCCAAGGGAGTTGCGTATAAGGACATGATACGGTAGATCGTTTTAGTGCCTAACCCTATCTGAAGAAGTTTCTGATGAAGGAAAGACCAGCTGGCCCTATCGAAGGCCTTCTCAGCGTCACAGGATAGGAGGCAGGCTGGGATGTTATTACATTGAGCAAAATCTATAAGATGGATTGTTTTGGTGGTGCTATCCCTAGCTTTTCGTCCAGGGACAAAACCAACCCGATCCCTATTTATAATATTTGGTAAAAGAGGGGATAATCTGTTTGCGATCATTTTTGCAAAAAGTTTCAAATCTACATTTAGTAGAGGTATTGGCCTATAGTTATTACAAATTGATGGGTCTTTACTCAGTTTGGGGGTCACTGCAACTTGGGCTTGTAGTAGCAACTAGGAGGGAAAGCGAGATTCGTCAATGAACTCAAACGCCTTGGTTAATATCGGGGTCAGTAAAGGCACAAATGTTTTATAAAAACATGGGGAGAACTCATCAGGGCCAGAGCCCTTACCGTTTTTAAGTCCCCTAATGACCTGTAGGAATTCAGTTTCCAAAAGTGGGGCATCTAATTTCTCTGCGTCAAGAGCTGAAATAATAGGCAAGGCCGTGTTATGAATATAGATCAACATATCAGGGCCAGTGGAAGATGAAGTAGAGGAGTCAGTTTGGGTAAGCAAATCGTAGAGGGATGAATAATACTGACAAATTTCCTCCGCTATTTCTGAGTTTGCATACTTTTTAATGTTGGAGGAAGAGCAAATATAAGGGATCGTCAGGTGCCAGTGTCTAGGGTGCAAGACCCGGGCAAGTTGTTTGTCACATTTATTGGTTTGGGAGTAATGGACATAACGCCCCTTATCTCTGGCTATTGAAGAGCGGTCCGCGAATAATCATAAAAGATCGCAACGTGCGTTTAATAGCTCTACCAGGGTCAGGGAGTTGAGAGTGCGCTTATGGATATCCTCTAGGGTAGAGATTTGAGACAGCGATCGGTTAATTTCACTGGTACGTTCCCTTTTGAGTCGAGACCCATGCTGAATAAACACGCCTCTCAGCATGCATTTTAAAGCCTCCCATTTAGTTAGGGGAGGGGTTTGGTCCTGAGCTTGGGTATAAACAAAATCTCAAATGGTCTTTGAGATAGCTTGAGAGCATGCAGGGTCAGCAAAAGATTGTCAGTGAGATGCCAGGACCCTGCCTCTGCGCTGGTATGTGACCCAGAGTCAGATATACTAGGGCATGGTCTGACCAAAGTTTCAGACCAATAGAGGGGGAGGGGTTAAAGTCTAGGAGTGATTGAGAAATCATGAGATAGTCTATACGACTATAAGATGAGTGGGCAGGGGAAAAATAGGTGTAATCTCTGTCAGAGGGTATAGTACCCACCACACATCCACCAGCGACAATTTTGTGAGGAGAGAGCAAATTTTGGTCAAGGAAGAGCTTGATTTGTTTTTTTTTAAACTTAAAACTGAACTCAAGTAATTCAGCCACCTTGTGAAATGTTCTTTACGCCCTGTTCCAAATTATTATGCAAATTCTATTTCAGTGTTACAAAGATTAAATATTTTGTTTTTCAGTTTAACTCATGGATGGCATTGTGTCGCAGGGCTCTTTTGAACACTGAAAACAATCTCGGACACTGTGATAATTAGATTGCCAGGTGATCCCAATTAAAGGAAAATCTACTAAAGGAGGGTGTTCCACATTATTAAGCAGAGCACCAATTTCAAGCAATATGGGGAAGAAAAAGGATCTCTCTGCTGCTGAAAAGAGTGAGATAGTTCAATGCTTTGGACGAGGTATGAAAACATTCGATATTTCATGAAAACGTAAGCGTGATCATCACACTATTAAGAGATTTGTGGCTGATTCAGAGCACAGACGGGTTCATGCAGATAAAGGCACACTGAGGAAGATTTCTGCCAGATCCATGCATCGTATAAAGAGAGCAGCTGCTAAAACACCATTACATAGCAGCAAACAGATATTTGAAGCTGCTGGTGCCTCTGGAGTACCACGAACATCAAGGTGTAGAGTCCTCCAGAGTCTTGCAACTGTGCATAAACCTTCCATTTGGCCACCATTAACCAATGCTCACAAGCAGATATGGCTGCATTGGGCAGAAAAATACATGAAGACTAATTTTCAAGCAGTCCTGTTCACTGATGAATGCCGTGCAACCCTGGATGGTCCAGATGGATGGAGTAGTGGATGGTTGGTGGACGGCCATCCTGTTCCAACAAGGCTGCGACATCAGCAAGGCATTGTGGAGTCATGTTTTGGGCCGGAATCATGGGAAGAGAGCTGGTCAGCCTCTTTAGGGTCCCCGAAGGTGTAAAGATGACCTCTGCAAAGTATGTGGCGTTCCTGACTGGCCACTTCCTTCCCTGGTACAGAGGGAAGAACTATGCTTTCCGTAATAAAATCATCTTCATGCATAACAATGCACCATCTCATGCTGCAAAGAATACCTCTGCATCAATGGCTGCTATGGGGATAAATAGGAGAGAAAATCATGGTGTGACCTCCATCCTCCCCTGATCTCAATCCTATTGAGAACCTTTGGAGCATCCTCAAGCAAAAGATCTATGAGGGTGGGAGGCAGTTTACATCCAAACAGCAGCTCAGGGAGGCTTTTCTGACATCTTGCAAACAAATTCAAGCAGAAACTTTCCAAAAACTCACAAGTTTAGTGGATGCAGGACTTGTGAAGCTGCTATCAAATAAGGGGTCCTATGTTAAAATGTAACGTGACCTGCTAAAATGTTTAAAAAGTTAAAATGTTGTTCAAAGTTTGATTGAAATAGCTTTTGATTTCAGTAAGTATGCTGCAAACACAACAAATGACAATTTTCAGTACTTTACAACCTATAAAGTGTTTTGAAACTTACTGTGCGTAATAATTTGGAATAGTGCATTGTAAGTTTTTTATTTTGAAAAAAAATACTGTTATCATTAGGAGGTTTGTTCGAAAAAAAATGTAATTGTACTCTTAATAGTTGATAACATGAGAATTATGCTGACTGTTGTTTACATCAATTATTTAGGTAAATGAGAAAAATATCATTGGCATAATAACTTGGAACAGGGTGTACATTATGATCACATGTAGTATAGCCACATAAGTCTCGGGGCACCCAAATTCTGGACCATGCACATAGAGCATGCTTGAAAAGTGGGGATATAGTTGCTCTGAACAGCTGGAACTTCGTCTGGTATTGAGGAACAAGTGGCAACTATCCATATAAGGTTAATTTTAATGGAAAATGTATTTATTCAGGTTGCTTCCTAGGCAACAGATATTTTAAGCTCCTGGGATTCGTAGAGAAATATGTATTTATTTTTGCATGCACTTGTAATTAAATTTTTGTGACTAAATGTTCCTGTATATGTGTGATGCCAGGGTTTAAAATGAAGACAAATGGGTGGCTTGGTTTTTACGAGATCGCTCACTCATCTTCTTAATGTCCTGCCAGACTGTGGCTTCAAACAGAAGCATATTGATCAGACAAATAAAGAAGACTCATGAGATCAGCATTTAGAACACTGATGTTTCCTTAAAACAGGCAAGCAATGATTTCCAGTCACTGGGATACAGTCCTGGTAATGACCACATGATCTTATAATGCTAGTATGACCACCTGCGTTCCACTCAGATAACTAATGACTAATGATTTTACGAAGCAGTGTATATGCATTATAGGATTTGCATTTCTAGTTGAGACACAAGGTCTTAAATTATTAAATTATAAACTTTTACCACACGTCCTATTTCACAAAATTAGAATAACAGCACAGCTATACCTTAACCAAACATTGCTTATGCTCCCAATATCTTGTTCATACTCAGAATTGACTGTAATAAAATAGGAATGTTTGGCCTCTAGGAGGGATTGTTGGCCTATACCAGTGGTCTCCAAACTGGGGCCTGGGGGCCAGATGCGGACCTTTTCTTGCTTTTTTTCTGGCCCTTGGGGCAATATTTCATCCTCTGACACTAACATTGGGGCATAATTACCCCCACTGACACCCACAAAGGTGCACAATTCCATACAATGATACCAATGATGGGGCACAGCTCCTCTTAGTGACACCAACAATGGAGCATAGTTCCTCTCAATGACACCAACAATGAGACATGATTCTGCCCACCAAATGACACCAACGGTGGGGCACAATCCCTCTCACTGACACCAAAGATGGGGCATTGTTTACTCCCACTGATGCCGGGACATTTCTACTTCCAAATGTCACAGTCCGGTCCCCTAAAATCTGAAGGACAATAAACTGGCCCTTTGCTTAGAAACTTTGGAGACCCTGGTCTATACTATTGAATCCTTAGAATATCTTTATTGATTCTGAATAAAATTTAACATACACATTTAAATTCATTTTCTGTTTTAAGTAAATCTGCTAATTATTCTGGACCCTTCTGTGCAGGGGAAGAGAGAGGATCCATGTCCTCTTAGGCCCTGTGGCAAAACACACGTCTGCTACCGGTGCTTGGGGTGCCATTAACAATTATATAGGCAACAGACACTATTCTGTACTACTACTCCTGGACCTTTCTGCTGCCTTTGACACAGTGGACCACCCCCTCCTCCTCAAAAAAATCCATGCCTTTGGTCTCCGTGACTGTACTCTAAGCTGGTTCTCATCCTACCTATTCCACCGCTCCTTCAGTGTCACCTACAACTCTGCTTCCTCCTCTCATCTTCCCTTCTCTGTCGGTATCCCCCAAGGTTCTGTTCTTGGACCTCTCCTTTTCTCAATCTACACCTCCTCCCTGGGTCAGTTGATTGCCTCCCATGGCTTTCAGTATCATCTCTATGCTGATGGCACACAAATCTATCTCTCAACCCCCCAGATCTCTCCATCTGTCTCCTCACGCATCACAAACTTACTGATAGACATATCAGCCTGGATGTCACATCACTTCCTCAAACTCAACCTATCCAAAACCGAGCTTATGATATTTTCTCCCCCCACGTGCCACTTCCCCAGATTTCTCTGTCAAAATCAATGGCTCAACTATCAACCCGTCCCCCCACGCCAAGGTCCTAGGTGCAATCCTGAACTCCCAATTAAACTTTCAGCCCCACATCCAATCGCTATCCAAAATTTGCCGCCTCAACCTCCGCAACATCTCCAAGATACACCCCTTCCTAACCAATGACGCCACAAAGCTACTAATCCACTCCCTGGTCATTTCTCGCCTCGACTACTGCAACTCCCTTCTCACTGGCTTACCTCTAAATAGTCTCTCCCCACTTCAGTCCATTATGAACGCTGCCGCCAGGCTCATCCAGCTTAAAAACCGCTCGGCATCTGCTACACCCCTATGTCAATCTCTACATTGGCTGCCACTCAACCAACGTATTAAATTCAAGATCTTAACAATGACTTATAAATCAATTCACAACCTGGCCCCCAGCTACATCACTAACCTGGTCTCAAAATACCAACCAAATCGATCTCTTCGCTCCTTCTAAGACCTCCTGCTCTCTAGCTCCCTTGTCACCTCATCCCATGCTCGCCTCCAGGACTTCTCCAGAGCCTCTCCCATCCTCTGGAATGCTCTACCCCAATCTGTCTGACTTTCTCCTAGTTTGTCCACCTTCAGACGATCCCTGAAAACTCACCTCTTCAGAGAAGCCTATCTGGCTCCCACCTAACAACTGTACATTTATCTTCTCTATTAGCACATCCCCCACAGTTATTACCTCTTGTATCTCTTGACCTTCCCTTTTAGATTGTAAGCTCTAACTAGCAGGGCCCTCTGATTCCTACTGTATTTAAGTGTATTGTATTTGTACTGTCTACCCTCAAGTTGTAAAGCGCTGCGTAAATTGTTGGCGCTATATAAATCCTGTATAATAATAATAATAATATAGGCAGTGAACACTGCTTGGACTCTTGTACTGGCAGGTAAGCTTATACTATAGCTTACCTGTAGGTACAAGTAATATCTCCTAAACCTGCACCATTTAGGAGATATTCACTGTTTCTGTACCCCATAAAAGTCACCAGCACATGCGCTCTGATAGAAAGGCATACTCATTCCGTCCTTTCAGAGCTCTGTGCCGTGGTTGAGACTTCTGTGAGCATGCGCGGCTTGGCCATTGAAATGGCCATAGCCCATGAACCAGGAAGGAAGACCGGGTGAAGATGGAAGCATCGACAGCGGGCTTTGTTTTAAGATAAGTCTTTCATTTTATTTTTTTATTTTTTAATGGAAGAGTTTACTACTGCCTCAATGACAACACGAATTTGCAATGTGTTTCCCAAACGCACATTATTTGTGGGGGTTTTTTTGCGCGTTCCAAAAATGTTTAGGTGTGTGGCAGGCCTTAGGCCTTTTGCATTTTACTGGAGGAGGAAGCCATAATTGCAGGTGTCACCTGATTTATCACCTGCTGCTGAAATATTGTACTAAAATTTGACTATCAAAGGTTGTGTTTAGCTTTAGAAACCATTTTGCCTGGATGCACAGAATGGAGCCTATCAAACACTGAAACAATAATGGTAGCCAGTGCCTATGGGAGTGTTATAAGAAGTTGAAAGCCTCCACCTTATAAAAAACTGTTAGCTTGGAGCTGAAAATCTTTCTGTAGCTTGACAAGTATTCGGCTGATCCACTACTGGGACCTTGTGCTATTGGGTTAACAATAGTTACGTGAATGAAGGAATCTGCTGAGTATATTTTGCAGTCTGTTGAATTTATTTTATCTGTTTGATTTATTGGGGTGTATGCTGTGCTGGGTAATGGGGTAATTTAAATGGTGTCCTAAATATATTGGAGGAGGCATGGTGCAGGAGTGAATTTGGGGTGAATGGTGCAGTCTATTCAGTGTATTTTGAGGTGCATACTGTGGTCTTCTGAGTTTGAAGGTTTGAATATTTTGAAGTGCCTCTAAGCGTAGCCGTAAAATATATGTATTAAAAAGTAGGGTTAAAATTACTCACAATCGAGTAGTGGTTGCTAGCCTTGCAGTGTAAGTCACTGCACACTATGTGGTGGCAGGATGCCTCGCTGGTGAGAAGAGATGGAGTGCCTTGCTATTGCAGCGTCCCTGGACCGGGTCTCGTTGGTGGTTCCCAGCACTTCCTGGTTCCCGGGGCTGTGATGTCGGGCACTGTAGTCGTCACTTCCGGCAGCGGGCTGACGTGGGGTGGGGTGGGGCGACGCGTTGTCCGGATCAGCGAGGCATCCTGCCACCACATTGACTTACACTGCAAGGTTAGCAACCACTACTGGATTGTGAGTAATTTTAACCCTACTTTTTAATAAATATGTTTTACAGCTACACTTAGAGGCGCTGTGCCTCTCCTTGTCTTGTGTCCTACAGAGGTTCTCCTGCCCCTAAAGACAGCTGCCATTTGTGTGTGGGTTGCTTTTGTGGAAAATGTTGAGTGTATGGTAGTAAGTGCTATTTTACGCTTGGTATACTGACTTGCATGTAGACATGTGCAGAGCGAAAAAATTTGTTTAGTTTAGTTTAGTTTCTATTTGTTATTTACATATTTTCATTTAGTTAGCTTTATTCCATTCATTTAATTTGTTTTCAGAATTTGTTTCGTTTATTCGTTCTCGAATCAATTTGAAACGTTTTCGAATAAATATCGAATAGTATTTGAATTCAAACAGTTTTCCAATTTCCAAGGAGAATTGGGTAGAGTGAAAAGTTGAGGAATAGAATGGAAAAAGATAGACTACAATAGAGGGGAATCTAACAGAAAATGAAAGAATATAATGTGGTGGAGTGGAACAGAGCTGTTTGACTCTATTGTATTCTATTCTTTTGTTTTCTGTTATATTCTTTTCTAGTCTATTGTTTTTTTTTCTGTTCTATTCCTTTGTTTTCTATTCTATTTTGTTCTCTTTGGAAATTGGAAAACTATTCAAATTTGAGGACTTTTTGAATTCGAATTTGAAAACTATACAAATTTGAAAACCTTTCAAATTCTAATATGAAAACTATTCAGTTGAATGGGGCAGACCCATCAGTCAATACGTGTAGGCTTGTGCACACATAACATGTTGCTGAAATGCTGCCTCCTAAGACGTTGCCTATCAGCTGGTGGTGCTGTTTGTTGTGGCGTGCTGCTGACAAAACTTTTCCACATTTTGGCCATGCTAACCCTGCCTTCTGAGGTGCTGGCGGTGCCACAGCTGGGTTGTTGGCCTCTTCCTCCTCCTCTGCCTTCGCCTTGTGCTTCCACTGAGCCCCCGGTGTCATTTGGGAATGCCCTCAGCAGCGCCTCTACCAGCGTGTGCTTATAATCCCGCACCTCCAGTGAGGGAATTAAGGACAGCACGTTGTCCTTGTAATGGGGATCCAGCAGGGTGGCCACCCAGTAATTAGCACAAGTTAAAATGTGGGCAACTCGGCTGTCATTGCGCAGGCACTGCAGCATGTAGTCGATCATGTGTGCCAGACTGCCCAGAGGCAAAGACAAGCTGTCCTCTGTGGGAGGTGTATCATCTGTGTCCTCCGTATCCCCCAGCCACGCTCCAGTGATGCCCACAAGCTGCGTTGGGTGCCACCCTGCTGTGAACACGTTTCCTCCTCCTCATCCTCCAGAACTGTGCCCTGGCTTGAAAATTTTTTACCTGGCCTATGCTGGTGCAGGAACCCACCCTCCGAGCCACTTGTGAATGACTGGCCTGATAACCGTGGAAATTACCCCTCTTCCTCCTCATCTTCCTCCTGTGCCACATCCTCTTCCATCATTGGCCAAAGTGTTTTTTCAAGGAGACATAGAATTGGGATAGTAACGCTAAGAACATCGACACTGGCCATGTTGGTGGAGTACTCAAAACACCGCAATATGGTACACAGGTCTCGCATGGAGACCCACTCATTGGTGGTGAAGTGGTGCCGTTCCGCAGATCGACTGACCCGTGCGCACTGCAGCTGAAACTCCACTATTGCCTGCTGCTGCTCGCACAGTCTCTCCAGCATGTGCAAGGTGGAGTTCCACCTTGTGGGCACGTCACATAGGAGGCTGAAGTTCCGCTGCAGCGCAGACAGGTGAGCAGCAGCAGGGTGAGAACGCCGAAAGCGCGCACAGACGACCCGCACTTTCTGCAGCAGCTCTGACATATCCGGGTAGTTTTTAGAAATTTCTGCACCACCAAATTCAGCACATGCGCCAGGCAAGGGATGTGAGTCAAACCTGCTAGGCCCAGAGCTGCTACGAGATTTCACCCATTATCGCACACCACCTGGCCGGGCTTGAGGCTCAGTGGCAACAACCACTCATCGATCTGTTGTTCAATGCCCGTCCACAGCTCCTGCGCAGTGTGGGGTTTATCCCCCAAACATATCAGTTTTAAAACAGCCTGCTGTCGTTTCCTCCTGGATGTGCTGATGTTGGTGGCGAAGGTGTTACGCTGACCAGATGAGGAGATGGTAGAGGAGGAGGAAGCGGAGTAGGAGGAGGAGGCAACAGGAGGCAAAGAGAAATGGCCTGCAATCCTGGGTGGCGGAAGGACATGCACCAAACTGCTATCCGCCTCAGGCCCACCCGCCACTACATTTGCCCAGTGTGCAGTTAGCGAGATATAGTACCCTGCCCGTGCTTACTGGTCCACGTATCAGTGGTTATGTGGACCTTGCCACAGATGTCGTTGCGCAGTGCACACTTGATCTTGTCCCCGACTTGTTTGTGCAGAGAAGGGATGGCTCATCTGGAAAAGTAGTGGCGGTTGGGAACCACGTACTGTGGGACAGCCACCGCCATCAGGTTTTTAAAGCTGTCCATGTCCACCAGACGGAATGACAGCATTTCAAAGGCCAGGAATTTTGGAATGCTGGCATTCAGGGCCAGGGATTGCGAGTGGGTAGGGGGGTACTTCCTCTTTCTCTCTAGTGTTTGAGAGATGGAGAGCTGTAAGCTTCCATGCGACCATGGTGTGGAAATGCTTGGGGACGGTGGCGGACATGGTGGCGGTGCTGTCACATCGTCTGTTTGCTGGGTGGCAGGTGAAACTGGCACTGTAAAGGTGGAGGAAGAGACAGAGGCAGCAGCAGAAGAGGAAGCAGGAGGAGGCCTTGGATTTTGAGGTGCTTATTCCACTGCAGCTCGTGCTTTGCATGTAGATGCCTGGTCATGCAGGTTGTGCTCAGGTTTAGAACATTTATGCCTCGCTTCAGGCTCTGATTGCACAGCGTGCAAACCACTCGTGTCTTGACGTCAACACATTGTCTGAAGAACTGCCACGCCAGGGAACTCTTTTGAGCTGCCTTTGGTGTGCTAGGTCCCTGGGTGCAGTGGGTAGTAGCAGGCATACTGTCTATGGAACGGTCGCTCTGCTTTTGCAACCTGCTTCCTCTTTTGCTGTGCTGGTGCCTCTGTGCGACCACCACCTCTTCCTTCAAACTGCACACGTCACTTGTATAACCTTCATTCCATGTGGGGTCTAGGACCTCATCATCCTCCACATCATCTGCCACCCACTCTTCACCACTGCCCTCCTTGTCAGTCTGCAAACTGTAGAAAGCCGCAGCAGTTGGCACCTGTGTTTCGACATCATCAGAGATGTGCTGCGGTGGTGTTTCCATGTCCTCACCCTGAAATAGAAGTGGTTGAGCATCGGTGCACTCAATGTCTTCCACTTCTGGGGCAGGGCTATGTGGATGGCCCACGGAAAGCACACCAGCAGAGTCATCAAAAAGCATAAGAGACTGCTGCATGACTTGGGGCTCAGACTGCTTGGCTGATTTACAAGGGGCTGAGGGGAAAGACAGATGGCCATGGGGTTCAGGTGCCAACTCTGAGCTTTCAGCAAGGGACCGGGTGGGAGACAATGTGAAGGAACTGGAGGCATTGTCAGCCACCCAATCTACTATCACCTGTACTTGTTCTGGCCTCACCATTTGTTGAGCGGCATTCGGGCCTACCATATAACGTTGAAAGTTCTATCGGCTACTCGCACCTGAGGAAGGTGTTTCACTTGTGCTTGTAGCTGGCACAGATCGACCACGTCTTCTCCTTGCAACAAGAGCTACACCAACAGTACCAACACCAGCAGCACCACGACCACGTCCCTTATTTGACGCTCTCCTCATTCTGGACGCAAATGTACTATTTAGCACAAATTTATATTATTTTTTAAACCGGCAATGTAGACACACTTTTTAATTTTGTGCAAGAAATGCACAGCAAGGTGCAAATGTACTATGTAGCACTATTTTTTATTTTTTGTTTTAAACCAGCAATGTCGATGCACTTTTTAAATTAGTGCAAGAAATGCACAGCAAGGTGCAAATGTACTATGTAGCACTATTTATTATTCTTTTTTTTTAAACCAGCAATGTCGACGCACTTTTTAATTTTGTGCAAGAAATGCACAGCAAGGTGCAAATGTACTATGTAGCACTATTTATTAATAATAATAATAATAATAAAAAAACATCATTTATTATTCTTTTTTTTTTTAAACCAGCAAAGTAGACGCACTTTTTATTTTTGTGCAAGAAATGCACCGCTGGCCGCAAATGTAGTATTTATATTTTTTTTTTTTAAACCAGCAATGTAGACGCACTTTTTATTTTTGTGCAAGAAATGCACAGCAAGGTGCAAATGTACTATGTAGCACTATTTATTAATAATAATAAAAAAAAGGATAATAAATTATTATTATTATTTTTTTAAACCTGCATAATTAGACGCACTGTTTAATTTTGTGCAAGAAATGCCCCGCTGGCCGCAAATGTAATATTTTTAAATTTGTCTAACTGCAATGTAAAAGCAGTATTTAAATATGCCAAAATTTTGCCAACTGAACTAACAGAACACGATTAAAATAGTGTCCCTGACATACAAGCAGTTGCAAGTGCACTGCACTTGCAAAAATGGTTGCAAACGCCCACCTAACAAACAGAACAATTGCTTAGGTTTTATATGAGGCACTTTGCTTAGCAAACAAAATGTACTCTAGCAAACAAAAATCTCCTCTAGCACCCACCCACCAATAAATCGCTGTTTTTAACAGATTTTTTAAAGCTAATCTGTCCCTCACACCAGCAGCAGGATCCTCTCCCTACACTAGTATGAGATGATGTGACATGCAGCACTACGTGACTCCAGCTTATATAGAGGATGGGTCACATGATGCACTGGCAAATCACAGCCATGCTATTAGTAGGCATGGCTGTGATGGCTTCTAAGGGCAAACGAGTAAAACGCTTGTTCATTGGCTGCCCTGCAGCTATTCAAAAGGCGCAAAAAAATACCCGAACCCCAGACCCGAACCCAGACTTTTTCTCAAATGTCCGGTTTCGGGACACGGACACCCTAAAGTCCGGTACGAACCCAAACTGCTCAACTCTAGTGGTGAATGGTACTGTTTTGAGTCTAATAACCCGCATCATTGGTGTCACTGCAACATTAATCACTTCCCCCAGTTGGACATCATATGACGTCAGGGACTTGAAGTGGAGGCATCTGAATGATGTCTGCAGCTACAGGCATCATCCAGATATCTTTTTTTTTTTCAAACGGCGATTCCCTGAAATGTAAAAGCCATCATAGCGTCTGTTTAGCGATTGGGGAGCCGGAAAATTAATCCACCTGCAGTGGTGGTTCACCATAGAGCTGGCGGTGGACCCGATGATCCCCAGCCATATCTATGACCCTCAGAGATGTAAACACTGCCCTTTTTTTGCTAGAAAGCATGAGGTCTATGTTTTAAATTTTTTTATCTCAGGTTTTCCAGCATAGAGGAGAGATGTGGGGACTTATAGATCCCATATCTCTCCTTAAAGAGGACCTGTCATGCCCTATTCCTATTACAAGGGATGTTTGCATTCCTTGTATTAGGAATAAAAGTGATCAAAAAATAAGAGATTAAAGGGAAAGTATTAGTAGGTTGCACCCGCATATGTAAATGGCATTCAAACCACACATGTAAAGTATTGCTGCGATCGCTAGAGCGAGATCAATATTTCTAGTACTAGACCTCCTCTGTAACACTAAACTGGTGACCTGTAAAAAATGTTAAAGCTTCACGTATGTCGATTTTCAAGTACTGCAGTTTGGTGGCATATCACAAGTGTGCTCAATTTTAAAGCATGACATGTTAGGTATGTATTTACTTGGCATAATATCATCTTCCATATTATACAAAAAAATGGGGTAAATACTGTTTTGTTTTTTTTTGAATCATGAAAGTTTTTCTTTTCCATAAAAAAATTGCGTTTGAAAAATTGCGAATTGCAATGGCGGTTATTTTATTCCCTAGTGTTTCTGATATATATATATATATATATATATATAATGTTTGGGGTGTTCTCAATAATTTTCTAGCAAAAAAATAAAGATTATTACATGTAGGAAAGGAATGCTAGAATTGGCTTGGTTGACAAGTGGTTAATCCCCATCATTGGTGTCAGTGACTGCAATAATAATCCCCATCATTGGTGTCAGTGTCTGCAATAATAGCCCCCATCATTTGTGTCAGTGACTGCAATAATAACCCACATCATTTGTGGCAGTGACTGCAATAATAACCCCCATCATTTGTGTCAGTGACCTCAATAATAACTACCATCATTTGTGGCAGTGACTGCAATAATAACCCCCATCATTTGTGGCAGTGACTGCAATAATAACCCCCATCATTTGTGTCAGTGACTGCTATAAAAACCCCCATCATTGGTGTCAGTGACTGCGATAAGAACCCGCATCATTTGTGGCAGTGACTGCAATAATAATCCCCATCATTGGTTTCAGTGACTGCAATAATAACCCCCATCATTGGTTTCAGTGACTGCAATAATAACCCCCATAATTTGTGACAGTGTCTGCAATAATATCCCCCATCATTTGTGTCAGTGACTGCAATAATAACCCCCATCATTTGTGGCAGTGACTGCAATAATAACCCCCATCATTTGTGTCAGTGACTGCTATAAAAACCCCCATCATTGGTGTCAGTGACTGCGATAAGAACCCGCATCATTTGTGGCAGTGACTGCAATAATAACCTGCATCATTGGTGTCAGTGACTGCAATAATAACCCCCATCATTGGTTTCAGTGACTGCAATAATAACCCCCATAATTTGTGACAGTGACTGCAATAATAACCCAATTCATTGGTGTCAGTGACTGCAATAATAACCCCCATCATTTGCGACAGTGACTGCAATAATAACCGGCATCATTGGTGTCAGTGACTGCAAAAATAACTGTAAGCATTGGTGCCAATGAACACAGTAGTAACCTGTAAGCATTGGTGTCGATGGCCTTAATAATGACCCCCAGCATCAGTTTCAGTGACTGCAATAATAACCAGCAGTATATATATAAAAAAAGAGAGGCATTCTCAAATTTTGTTTTAAATATAAAAAAAATGAAACCAAAAGAGTAGTATTGACTGCTCCATAATGATATTACCAAAGAACAGATTTTCTCTGACAGATACACATAAAGATATTTATGTTGCTCAGAGTGTATTTGTACCATCTCTGCATGTATTTTTTTCTCCAGTGGCCTCATTAACACCTGCAAGCAAAGCTGTGTGTATTTTTGTGGTGGTTCCTCCTAAATGAAGGGTCATAGTCTGCCTACTTAGTATCACGTGCGCTTATCCGCTCTTGGGAATCCCTATCTTTCCAGCAGACATCGAGGGAAAGCTGTGCCAGAAGCATGTAGAATTGAACTTCTGCTTGTTGGGCATTACAAGTGATTTGTTTGCTATCTAGAGGCCTACGTTCTAGTACCAAGCTGCGAACCAAGCAGATGGCTTCCTTAAAGAATTAAATCTGCTTTAAGTTCTGTTGAAACAAGTCTTATAATCCTTCTATGAGCCTACTTCTCCGCACAGGCCTAGGTGTTACGTAGAAAGGTATCACTAAAGCATTACTTCCTGCTCTGAAACCCAAAAGTATGTTGCTACCCTGAGAAATCTCTGGTAATATAATTGGTTTTCAATAAATACTCTAGATTTTTTCCTTATATTAAGCCTGTTATGATCCAGTAGATATGTATTCAATGTTCTCTTCTTATTCTATTTTTTGCTTCAGTAATGCATTGCTAGGTCAAGAACAATTTATTTTGAAATGATAACTGCAAATGCCATTAAGGCTTCATTACAAGAATGCGGGGCATCAAAGCCAGTTGATGTAATGCACAGAATGATCGGAGTTTACTGAATTACACATCTGACTTTTTTATTCATTTCCTCTCTAGGATATCTGATGGTCTGATAATGGCCAATATTAGTGCAGTCATTTCCATACTTGTAATTCTTATTTAAAAAAAAAAAACAAATCTTGTTAAGATTGAGTTGCTGAGATTTCCTCCAAATTACTGGTGAACCTAATTAGCCTTGTTAACCTTTATTTCTGTTACATGGAAGACAATTAGTGTATGGTGACTGGTTTGCTGCAGTTACATATAATTGATGGGACAAATCTGGCTGTTACTAAGCAATATCATAGGATCATTGTAGACAATAATTTCCGGAAAACATGGACAAAAAATATTCCTGTATACTGCATGATGGCAATTGACCTGATTATGTAGCATCACAAGATTCTGTGTGCCATTTGGTACCTCTTTAATTACCACATACTGTATTATAAAAAAAAAATATATATATATATATATATATATATATATATATATATATATATATTATATATATAAAAAAAAAATATT
>BLSH010394297.1:1070683-1081236 GCA_018402905.1 Glandirana rugosa
ATATATATATATATATATATATTATAAAATATATTTATATATATATAGGTAGAAGTAGGGAGTGGCAAGTGGATGGTAAGTTTTGAGCACATAGCAATAAGTACTGTATAATATGTGATTTTTATATTTACAAAATAGAGGAGTTAGGGATATTTTTTGTAGAACTTTAATTTTTTGCCAGAGTTCATGGTTGATTGTCAATCCCCCTACAGCACAGTAAAGAATACATTTCTACTTTCCAGCATTTGACTTTGACTGAATTTTTTATTTTTATTAAAGCAGGCCTTCAGTCATTTTTTCATCTTTCCATCTATTAAATCTTCTGCCCTTGTTGTTTTAACTTTGGATAGTAAAACATTTTTTTTCTGCCAGTAAATACCTTATACAGCCCACTTCCTGTTTCTTGTCTGGTCGTTAGCCTAGGCTTATGACATCATGCACAGCTCTCTCTCTCACTCTCGTGAGAGTTTGCCAGGAAGGGAGGGTGTTGAGTCATAAGAGGGCCAATGAGAGCTGCAGGGTTGCAGAGCTGGAGGTGTGCCTCTGTGTAAATCCAGGAAGTGAACAGGCAGCAGCTTCAGCTGCCCACAGTTAAAATGGATGCAGCCAGACTTAGTGGAGGGAGATATCTGCAGCATATTTGGCAAGTACAGAATCACAGTATACAGTATATAAAATAATATGCAAAGTGGATGGAGGGAAGCTTCAGAACGGCAAAGATGTTTTTATTACACATTATGTGAGCAGACTGCATTTCCTCTTTAAATGCTGTTTTTACCTTTTTCCACCCTTTGTTTCATCTGAGTTTTCTTGATTCCCTCTGGCCTCTTTGCAGCTACTTCTAGTCTGCATGCATTCTCTACAGCAGCAGCTGCATGTCATTGCTTAGGGCAGTTATAAAGCAAGTTTAATTATAAAGCAATATTTATATTAATAATAATAATATAAATATTATTATTAAAATAATTTTCTCTTACGTTCACTGACAGACGCAGCTCTTCATAACACGTGGGTTTGATGTCGTCCTATCAGGAGTGACTAGGCAAAACAGAAATAAAAGCAACAGGGATAGACTAGCCCCTCCCAGGGGGCCGTCCTCACCTGAGCATAAAACCCCCTGCTGGCCAATGGCATTCAGTTTTGTTTGCCTAGTGCAAAGGAGTGGACTGGGTTCCCTCTGGGACCTGTGTTTTTGTGCTGAAGTTTTTCCTATGAAGACTGCTATCAAGAAGCCGGCTGGTGGCATAGAGTGGATATCATGAATCCAAAGCTTTCCCCAGCCCGGCCACCACCTGGCGAGCTACCCTGGCCTAAGCAGGGTCATGCCGCGCAGGGCCCGTTCCGGCCAGTGGTTAACCCCACTTGTGCCCAGGGTTTGGCGCATGCCTCTCCAGTGGCCTGGCCAGCAGCAATCCTTCTTCGTGTGGGGGGAACCCTCTGCAACAGGTGACTACCCGCATCGCCCGTCGGAGTGGTGAGTGGACCCCTTCCCCCGCCCCAGGGGCACGGCGAGCCACATCCGGGCATTTGGTGGGTAGCCTTCCTGAGTAGAGGTATGCCGGGCGGTGTTGCGCTGCCCCCCTCCCACCCACCCACTGCTTTGAGCGGCGCTGCGCCTTCCGGGAAGTATGCCGACTGTACCGTTCGTTCGCCGATGGTTTGCACACCGCCGTTCCTCCACCATTTTGTGGTGGATGGGTGCTTTTTTACAGAAGCAGCGGCCATTTTCTTGTAACCCATGCGGTTCTTACTGCTCTTGGGCGGCCCCGGTGGTCATTGGTGGTACTGCGGCCTCTGTAAAAACATGCTGCAAATGTTTCTACTTCCTCTTTCTCTGGAACAGCGTGGCTGACACAAGTGCGGTACAGGTCCTGGCTGGGCAGGATTTATGAAAGAAGCAGAAGGTGTAGCTGGCCTTCCTGGGGTGCTGGCAGTGGTGGGCTTAATCCCCCCAGTCTTTACTGGCTGATTGCGGGCAGAGGTGGTGGTATCGTGGGGGGCTTCCAAAACAGCATGATGGCTGAGGGAGGCGACGCTGCGGCTATGGCCCCTGCAGGGCCCTCCGTGGAGGTGCCAGTGGAGCAGCATTCGGCACCGGAACCTATGGTCTCCTTGGACCAATTACGGATGGTGTTTGCAGAATTCCTTCCCCGGGTGGGCATGGCTCCGGCTCCGGAGCCCCCCAAGAAACGCCCACCCCCCTGTGTATCCTCCAGGGAGGATTCGGATCATGAAGTGGCCTCAGTGGTCACAGGGACCCCTGTGGAGTTGTTGGAGGGCGAGTTGGTCCTCTCAGATACTGAGGAGGATCAGGGGGCCTCAGTGGCGCGCGACAAGGCGATTGTGGTGGCGCTGATCGCGAACATTTGCCAGGCCCTGCAACTTGATCAGTCAGGGGAGTCGCAGACATCCACTTATGTGTGTGGGTCTATGAAGCCTTCTAGGTCTCCTAAGGCTTTTCCTTATGATCAGTTGATCAGTTTTTTGAGTGGGCAGTTTTTAAGGAATGGTTAGCTCCAAAAAATTCCTTCACCCTGCCAAAACGCTTTGCGGTGCGCTATCCCTTTGAGGAGGTTTTCACTAAGCGCTGGGCTTCCCCTTTAGTGGACCCGCTGGTGGCCCGCCTGAACAAGGCTACGACCCTTCCGTTGGAGGGCTCGCCTTCCTTTAGGGACGCGGCTGATCGCCGTACGGAGTTGATGTCTAAAGCAATTTTTCTGGTGGCAGGTTCTGCCATGCGGCCGACTCTGGCGTCTGCTATGGCATCTCAATCTCTTTTTGAGTGCGCCACCTCTGTGCGCGCTAATCTGCGTTGCAGTTGTGCGCAGGGTGAGTTGCAAAAGGTTCATCACCTGGTGGAGGGGCTACACTACTTGTGTGACTCCCTGTTGGATATCATACCCATGCTGTCCAAAATTTGCGCTTTTGCGGTGGTCATCAGGCGGGTGTTGTGGCTGCGTTCCTGGTCGGGCGACCAGGCATCTAAAAAGGGACTCACAGATCTCCCCTTTCAGGGGGGTCGTTTGTTTGGACCGCAGCTGGATGAAATAATTTTCACAGGGGGGAAGAGCCCTTTTCTCCCGGAGCCAAAGCGGCGGGTTGTTCGCCGCCGACGGGGCCCTGTTTCTTCCGGACAGAAGAAGTTTTTTCGTGCCCCCGGCATGGCAGGAACGGGCTCCAAGCCCGGTAAGGCCTCGTCCGGATCCGGTAAAAGGACTTGGCAGCGTAAGCCCGGCAAGGCAGAGGATAAGTCCTCTACCGCATGACGGGTTGCCCCCGCCCTCTCGGGTGGGGGGCCGGTTGCTGGAGTTTGCGGTCAGTTGGTCCGCTCGTGTCTCAGATCGGTGGATACTAGAAGTGGTGTCCTCCGGGTACCGGATAGAGTTCAGCTTTCTACCCCCAGACAGGTTTTTTCCCTCAAACTTGAGACTCCCTCAGGGGCGTCGGGAGGAGCTTTTGGGCGCGATCCAGTCTCTTGCGGATCAGGGGGTGATCGTGCTGGTTCCTCTGGAGGAGAGGTTCTGCGGTTTATACTCAAACCTCTTTGTGGTGCCCAAAAAGGGCGGTGTCAGGCCGGTGCTGGACCTAAAGGCTCTGAACTGTTTTGTGCAGGCAAAAAAGTTCAAGATGGAATCCATTCGCTTGGTCGTGGCCGCCTTGCGTCAGGGAGAGTTCTTGGCGTCCTTGGATATCAAGGACGCCTACCTGCACATTCCCATCTGTCTCAGCCATCAGCGCTTTCTGCGTTTCGCAGTGGGGGACCTGCACTACCAGTTTGTGGCCCTTCCTTTCGGGCTGGTCTCTGCTCCCAGGGTGTTCACCAAGGTGTTGGCTCCGGTCCTTGCGCTGATGAGACAGCGAGGTATCGCAGGGGTGGCGTACCTCGACGACCTGCTCTTGAGAGCGGAGTCAGCTGTGTCCATGGAGGAGGACGTGAGAATCACAGAGTCCGCTTTGAGGGACTTCGGTTGGCTCATCAACCTGCAGAAGTCCTCGCTGTCCCCTTCCTGTCACCTGGAGTACCTGAGTCTGATTCTGGACACAGTGCAGGCAAAGGTGTTCTTGCCTCCCGACAAGTTGTTGGGGTTACTGGCGGTGGTACAGGCCCTGCTGTCACGCCGGAGGTCGTCCCTACGGTTCTGCATGAGGGTGTTGGGGCTCATGGTATCTTCCTTCGAGGCAATACCTTACGCCCAGAGCCACACTCGGCTCCTACAGAAGGCGATTCTGTCCCAATGGGACAAATCTCCTCTATCCCTGGACAAACTGATCTGCTTGGATCATCAGACCCGGGGTTCATTGACTTGGTGGCTTCGGGCCCCAGCTCTAACGCTAGGGAAATCCTTTCTTCCCCTCAACTGGTCGGTAGTAACGACGGATGCCAGCCTGTCGGGCTGGGGAGGGGTGCTGGGTCGGTTGTCTGCCCAGGGCAGGTGGTTGGCTCAGGAAGATCGACTTCCAAAAATGTGTTGGAGCTAAGAGCGATCAGGCTCTGCTTGTCCCATTGGTCGATAAGGCTGCGGGGTCTCCCTGTCCGGGTTCAGTCAGACAATGCCACGGCCGTGGCATACGTGAACCATCAAGGCGGGACAAGAAGTTCCGCAGCGGCTGCGGAGGCTGCTCTGATTCTCTGCTGGGCGGAACGTCATGTTCCAACGATCTCCGCCATTTACATTCCGGGAGTGGAAAACTGGCAGGCGGACTTTCTCAGCCGCCAAACTTTGGACCAAGGGGAATGGTCCCTGCATCCGGAAGTGTTTCGCCAGATTTGCCGCAAGTGGGGCACACCAGAGGTGGACCTCATGGCGTCCAGGTTCAATCACAAGGTGAAGACCTTTGTGTGCAGAACAAGAGATCCATTGGCGGTTGCCACGGACGTGCTGGAGGCTCCTTGGGGTCGGTATCAGCTGCTATATGTCTTCCCTCCTCTGAAGCTGTTGCCATGGGTTCTGCGCAGGATAGAGGCGGAAGGAATTCCGGCGATCCTGGTGGCTCCCGATTGGCCTCGGCGCACTTGGTACGCCGATCTGGTTTGGATGGTGGCGGACGCCCCTTGGCGACTTCCGCTTCGTGAAGACCTGCTGTCTCAAGGTCCCATCTTGCACCCTGCTTTACCCTCGCTGGCTTTGATTGCTTGGCTATTGAGTCCCAGGTGCTGAGGGATCGGGGAGTCGCTGACTCAGTGATCCCTACTATGCTTAAGGCGCGTAAGTGCACTTCGCGCAAGATTTATCACAGGACCTGGAAGGCCTATGTTATGTGGTGTGAGGCGGGGGGTTGGAACCCCCGCTCTTATGTGGTGTCCAGGGTGCTGACTTTTCTGCAGCAGGGCCTTGACAAAAGCCTGGCCTTGAGTACTCTCAAGGGTCAGATTTTGGCCTTGGCAGTCCTTTTTCAGCGTCCTTTGGCTTCCCATTCGCTGATTCGTACATTTGTACAGGGGGTACGGCATGTGGCTCCCCAGTTTCGGCGCCCCTGGCACCGTGGGACTTAAATCTGGTGCTCTCTGTGCTTCAGAGACCACCATATGAGCAGATTAGGGACATTCCCTTGTCTCTCTTGTCGCAGAAGGTGGCCTTCTTAGTGGCTGTCACATCCGCGCGGCGGGTCTCTGAATTGGCTGCCTTGTCCTGCAAGTCCCCGTACTTGATTCTTCATAAGGACAAGGCGGTGCTGCAACTTCCACCTTCTTTCCTTCCAAAGGTGGTCTCCTCTTTTCATTTGAATGATAATATTGTCCTTCCCTCATTGTGCCCTCGCCCCAAACATCCTAAGGAAATTGAGTTGCATTCTTTGGATGTGGTGAGGAGCTTATGGGTGTATTTGAGTGCTACAGCTTCCTTTCGGAAGTCTGACTCATTGTTTGTGTTGCCCGAGGGCTCCAAAAAGGGCTCGGCAGCCTCGTCGGCTACCATTTCCCGTTGGATCAGGCAGACCGTGATCCATGCGTACGAGGTTCGGGGCAAGGTCCCCCCTTTTCCGGTCACGGCTCATTCGACCAGGTCAGTTAGTACTTCCTGTGCGTTCAGACACCAAGCTTCGGTGTCTCAGGTGTGCAAAGTGAAGCAAAGTCTTACAGGCGGCAGTGTAGGTGCGTCTGGCGCCTTCCGAGAGGGTTCTGTTGGGTACAGTTGTTGTAGTTTCACCCACCCCTCTAGTTTGACACAGCTTTGGGACGTCCCCACGTGTTATGAAGAGCTGCATCTGTCAGTGAACGTAAGAGAAAAATGGATTTTATTATAACTTACCGTAAAATCCTTTTCTCTGAGTTCACTGACAGACGCAGCTCTCACCCCTCTGATTAGGTTTGTACTGCTTGTTACGAACTGAATGCCATTGGCCAGAAGGGGGTTTTATGCTCAGGTGAGGACGGCCCCCTGGGAGGGGCTAGCCTATCCCTGTTGCTTTTATTTCTGTTTTGCCTAGTCACTCCTGATAGGACGACATAAAACCCACGTGTTATGAAGAGCTGCGTCTGTCAGTGAACTCAGAGAAAAGGATTTTACGGTAAGTTATAATAAAATCCATTTTTTTTCTTGTTTTTGTCCTCTTTATCATTGCTTAGGGCAGGCTACCCAGTGACAACAATGCAATATGCCGGTGCAGTGAGCATAAAGTGGTTATAAAGCCTAAAGGTTTTTTACCTTAATGCACTAAGGTAAAAAACCTTATGTGTTACAGGATCCCTCTCTTACCTAAGCCGGATTTCGATCTAGCGCTCTGTCCGAGAGCAACGGCTCTCTCTGCTCTCCCTCTCCTTACTCCTCCTCTTCATCATTGGGTCTGTTAGAAATTCTGTATATAGCCCCTAAGGAACAGATATGGGCTGTGCTGCTTGACTGCAGGCAGGAAACAGGAATTTTATTATTATAGAGAAAAGACAAAGGGGTAGATTTACTAAAGGCAAGTAGACACTGCACTTTGCAAAGTCCAGTTGCACTCTGCAAGAGCAGTTGCTCCAGAGCTTAGTAATTTAGCAGAAATTCTGCTGATTTTCATGATCCAATCATGTGCAAGCAATAATGCCATTTTTTTTCTTGCATGTGATTGGGTATTCTTTGCAAAGTGAAGCTTTACCTCATTTACTAACCTCTTGCAGAGGGCAACTGCACTGGCTGAATGCAGTGTGAATATCTCCTAAACCGTGCAGGTTTAGGAGATATTCACTGTACCTACAGCTAAGCCTTATTATGGGCTTACATGTAGGTACAAGTTAAAATAAAAGGGTTTACTACCACATTCAGGCTGGGTTCACACTATTGCGAATTGGATTTCTCTGCATCCAATTTGCATGTCAGGAGGTTGTGACTGGCTCTCTGTGGAGCCGGTTCACACATCTTCGGAGTGGTTCATTTCAGCTCCGAATTCAGTCAAACATTCGGGCTGAAATTGGACCTGAAACAGTGAACGGGTATGCACCAGACCCCTGCTGTGAGCCACTCCATGCTGCAATGTGAATGCAGCCTAAAGTATAACTATACACAAAACTTTTTTTTTCATTTTGGATAGATAATAAGGGAGGGTTATAATTAGACATGTGTGGTTTGTTTCGTTCCAAATTAATATCTGGACACATTTTTCATTTTTCGGAGCTTTGGATATATCCAAATACCCGAATTACAATATGAACTAATTTTACCGAATGCTCTGAATAACGAAACTAAATTTGTCTGAATTTCAGAAATTCGGATTGAAATTCGAATTTAATTTGACATTGAACTCCAGTCGAATTCTAACTGTACACATATTGCTGAAATCAAAGACTGTGTACCATTTTGAAAAAATAATGCTGTTTTTGTTAAGCCAAAGGGGATTTAAAGAGTCATTATAATCATATGATGAAGATTTTTCTTTTGTTTGTTCAATTTGTCACATTTTAATCGAAAAAAAAATCTACAAATCTAAAGTTTTTGATTCGACCGATTCAAAATGTATCAATTCAAACGTTTCAAATCGAAAAAAAAATTTGGTAAATTCAAATAAAATTTGAAAAAGACATAAAGCGAATTCCGAAAACGAATTCCGAATATGAATACCAAATACGAATTGAGCGAATCGACCGAATTTAACTAAATTAAATAACTAGATTAACAAATTAAAACAAAATGAAACAACGTTTTTGGTCATGCGCATGTCTAGGTATAATGCCTGTCAGATTTTTTTTCGTCATCTGTGTCCCATTGCTGAGATTTCGCTTCATGTTCTGACCCATAGCTAAACAGGAAGTGAGAGGAAATCCCTGCAAATGGTGATCCGAGGTCACCAAAACTAGTGTCTCCATTGGAAATGTTGCCTGCTATTACTTTTCTGAAGACAACCCAAAATTTGGGGGTTTCTGTTACTTTTACTTTCAATGATAATGGTAAACTGGACAAATCGTGAGGATGAATCTCCCTAAGGCCTCATGTACACTGCTGCTGGTAAACGGACGTTTAGGAGCAGTTGTGCATTTTTTTCAGCTGCTCCTGAACTCTCCTCTATGTTATCTTATCAGTATATGTACACAGGGTCGTTTATAGTCATTTCTAGGCGGGTGAGTTTAGAAGCATTTCTTGGAAAGCAAAAAAATGAATGCGTTCGGGACAGATGTTCAAAGGCATTCGAAACACCAAATGCCTGTAGCAGCTTTTAAACGCGTCTAAATGCGGTTACTCGTGTCTAGGAGCGTTTAGTTTACAGACATTTTCCATTAAAAAAAAAACGCTTCTAGATGCAAACGCGGATAAACGCGGCATAATGAACATTTGTAAACGTCGGTTTTTAGCTGTCAAGTTGAGTCATTTAAGGGTGATTGAAAAACGTCCCATGTACATGGAGCCTAAAGGGGGCGCAGACAGCAATAAAAACTGTCAGGTGTTCTAATCCCTCTGAAATCTATTCAAGACTAAATAACAATTTTGCCTTTAGTTATACTTTAAGTTTGGTTTTAAAAATGAATGTAACATGAAACATGTTCAAAAAGATGGACTTCTAATTAAACAAAACTAAATCTGATTAATGTTTTGCATTTTATTGACGACCTTTCTCCCCATTGTAGATATAAAAAGCACCCTACTGGAGTTTATGGTAAAAAGGCTTCATCACAGAAATATATATTTCTGTAATTAGTTTCAACTTTTTTTTAGGCAGATGAATTAATTCAACAGCAGGGTGATCTTTTTATCATTTTATAGCAGCTGTCATTGAAATTGTGTTCCTGAGGAACAAAGGGCTAGCCCAGCATATGTGTAGATCAGGAATTACTGACCTTTATTAAAATAGCAAGGCGGGGAAGCGATAATTGTTGTATGTATATTATAGTTTAGATTTTCCTTTTTTGCATAATAAATTCCTTTACAGTATAAGTACAGTTTTATCATTTACAGGTATTGTTTCTAACCCTTCTCTCCTCCCTCGGTACTCTGATTGTACTTAGCTTACTGCTCCCAGATCTGCATGGTACAGGTTGACCGCCGCCGCACTGGTTTACTACTGGCACTTGTGCCATGGCCTTCAGCCTTCATTTTCTTTAGTGGGAAGCTCATCTGTCAGCCTGTGGATCTGGATGAATATATGCCGGGGTTGACAGAAAGCTATCTTTAGCATGTCAAACCACAAGGGAAGCCTCGAGAAAACTTTTCATGTGTTGTTTCATCTATATAATTCAATGTGCAATTTCTGTTTCTGTGGCCATAGCTGACCAAATAGAAGAGTCTGCAATCAATATCAATATATATTAGTATATACGTATAGTTTAATAAATAATATTCAATATAAATATATACATTTAATATACAAGTCTTCATTCCTGTTCTCAAGAAATAATTACTTGTAACACCTTTTTCTTGTCTGTGCATTTGTAGTCCAAATTACAATGGATAAACTGAGCCATTTGTGGATGTCTTTTCTACTTTATGGTAGCACAGTGGGCTTGTGGTCAACACTTCTGCCTTGGAGCACTGGGGTCTCCAGCTCATAACCTGGTCAGGAGTTTACATGTTCTCCCTGTATTTGTGCAGATTTCCTCTGGATATTCTGGTTTCCTCCAACACTTCAATGACATACTGGTAGATTAATTACATAGTTACATAGTTACATAGTTAGTGAGGCTGGAAAAAGACACAAGTCCATCAAGTCCAACCCATGTGTGTGGTTTTTTTTTTTTTTTTATGTCAGAAATACGTTGTATATCCCCCAATGTTGTGGTCCCTTAGGTGTGCATCTAATAGTTTTTTAAAATTTTCCATACTACCAGCAGAAACCACTGTTTCTGGAAGCGAATTCCACATTCGCACTGCTCTTACCGTAAAGAAACCCCTACGCATCTTAAGGTTAAAACGCCTTTCTTTCATTCTTAGTGAATGGCCGCGTGTTTTCTTGTTTTCCCTTGCGCTGAATAGTTTTGCCCCTATAGCGGGGTCACCAGTACAGTATTTGTACATTGAAATCATATCCCCTCTCAAGCGTCTTTTCTCCAGAGAGAACAAGTTCAGTGCCTGTAGTCTTTCCTCATAACTTAGGTCCTCTAATCCCTTAACTAGCTTTGTTGCCCTTCTCTGAACCTTTTCCAATAC
>BLSH010394298.1:12355-26169 GCA_018402905.1 Glandirana rugosa
AGTGTTTTTACATAGACGGAAGGCCCAGATAATCAACCTGAAACTTAAACTTCCCCTCTAAAAATCTCTTGTTCCCACCCCGTTAAATTATGATGCCCACCTTCTCAACACTAAAAGTACTCTCGCTCAACACTAAGTGGCTAAATCTACCTGAAAAAAGATTAATGGTATTACATGAACTCTATAAATAACACGCTCAAGTAACATTTCTCCAGGAAACACATTTTAAAGGCCCCAATATACCTAAATTGACAAACTTTACATACCCGGAGATGCACTATGCCTCCTCTACCTCTGTAAAAACCAAAGGAGTAGCAATCCTGTTCTCTAAAAATCTCCCCTTCAAATTCAAAGTCCAACTAATAGACCCGGAAGGCAGATACATTTTTGTGAAAGGAACAGCATACAATAAACCTATAACATTTGCCGACATATACTGCCCAAACATCTCCCAAGTCTCATTCATCCGACATGTAGTTGACCTACTAACCTCCTTCCATGAGGGTCTGGTAATACTTGGAGGGGACATGAACCTACCCTTAAGCTCAAAATTAGATTCCTCCACGGGCTCCACCTCAAGCCCATACCGAGCCCTAAAACAAATATAGACCAAACTTAACTCCTTACTCTTACCCTGATACCAAAGATTTTACGTTCTTTTCTCCCCCATATGACAAATATTCGTGCATCGATTATTTATTTCTCTCCCAACCGGACCTAACATTCCTACACAAGGCGAGTATAGAACCCATGTACATCTCAGACCACCACCCTATCATGCTGACATTGAGATTTCCAGACCCGACTCCAAATCCAAAACTAAAACCTAGAGATTTAATCCTTCCCTCCTCAGTGACCCAACAAACTACGACAGATTAAAACGCACCTTGCAAGACTATTTCAAAAATAACTAATCCACCGAGACCTTCTCCCTAATTCAATGGCTCGCCCATAAATGTGTGATGCAAGGGGAATGCTTCGCCATCACAGCACAAATCAAACAGCAGAAACAAGCCACCATAAAGGCCCTAACATCGAAAATACGTCAGGTGGAATTATCACATAAGCAAAGAGGCCCAAACGTACCCTTAGTTGCTTTCGGCCAGACGCAACCTTCTTGAAAAATTAGGCAAGCAGCTTAAGGGTAAATACTTGCTAACAACGAAGCTATTTTATGAACAAGCCAATAAAAATGAGAAGTTGATGGCGAGATTGCTTCGAAATAGAAAAGCACAAGCGACAATTCACCAAATATGAGATAGCAAGGGCCAGAGTTAAAACAAAACTGAAGAGATAACCCAACAGTGTGTGAAATACTATACAAAGCTCTATAACATAGCCTCTCCGACCCCCTCTGATCCCATATTCCAGACTCAAACTCAAATGATTGACAATTATCTAACATCTCAGGACATGCCCAAAATCCCCCCAGACTCAGCCCTCACCCTAGAGAAACCCATTTCGCAAGAGGAATTTCATACAGCCCTGAAAAGTATGAAACCAGGCAAAAGTCCAGGGCCGGGCGGCCTAACCACTCAATACTACAAAAGCTTCTCTGCTCTTATCTCACCCCATTTCTTAACCACAATGCCAAATGCCTCCAACCCAACTATTAGAAGCATATATCGCGATAATTCATGAAAAAGGAAAAGACGCTACAGACGCGTCTGGGACAAAGACACAGAAGACCCTCTCATCGAATCAGATTGGGAAACATCTGCACAACAGCACATAAAGGAACATTGAACGTCACCACGCAGGAACGCAATTATAAAGTCTTAACACACTGGTACAGGACCCCGTCCTATCTCCACAAGATATATCCTCAGGTACGAGAGAAAGTGGTGGGGATAACCCAATATAGGTGGACTTTAAGGGCACACCACGAGATAACACAAATACAATAAAATCACATATATTTATTGAGGAATACATAAAAAAGCAGAGGCTTGGCAACATACATCATGATGAGCAAAACACTGCCCATAGAACAGCCTATACAATAATCTCTAACTTGCATCAATGTACATAATGGGTGATACAGAGTACCAAAGGAACCATAATGTTTCATGTGGAGCAGGTCGACGCATTTCATTTTTTCAAGCTTCCTCAGGACCTCTCACATCATGAATTTGAGATTAGGTTGGCTGAATGAGACCGTAGGGAAGTACTCAGGGGGGTGGACACAAAGGACGATATAGCAGGACTAGAGCGGTGCAATGTGAATCTGTATCTCAGACCTAATATAGGTCTTCAGAGAGGGAAGAGACCACTGTCGGACAGGATGGCCGGCCGTTCATAATCCAATTAGGTTCAACTGAGTGCCCTCTACTTAGATTGAGTGCCGCTCGATCGCGGGGAAGAGGAGAGAAAAAAATCCTCTAAATATGGTATGGTGCAGCGCCCTATTGGGCAATGGTAGATCTTAAGTTCGGCAATCGCCGGTATACAGGGTTAGAATACAGAGTGGTAGCATGAATAGTGTAATCTGTTTAGTGGAAAGCTCGTGGAAGCACATACGGCGGCGGACACAGGTGGATGGTGCAGCATACACACCCTGGATCATCTGGCTTGGGTCAGTTGGGGCAACAGTGCCCAAAAAGGTGGCATTTTTTTTTTCCTCTTCCCCTCCATTGAGCGGCACTCAATCTAAGTAGAGGGCACTCAGTTGAACCTAATTGGATTAATAACGGCCAGCCATCCTGTCCAACAGTGGTCTCTTCCCTCTCTGGAGACCTATATTAGGTCTGAGATACAGATTCACATTGCACAGCTCTGGTCCTGCTATATTGCCCCCTGTGTCCGCCCCCCTGAGTACTTCCCTAAAGTCTCATTCAGCCAACCTAATCTCAAATTCATGATGTGAGAGGTCCTGAGGAAGCTCGAAAAAAGCAAAATGCGTTGACTTGCTCCAAACGAAACATTTTGGTTCCTTTGGTACTCCGTATTGCCCATTATGTACATTGATGAAATTTAGAGATTATTGTATAGGCTGTTCTATGGGCAGTGTTTTGCTCATCATGATGTATGTTGCCAAGCCTCTGCTTTTTTATGTATTCCTCAATAAATATATGTGATTTTATTGTATTTGTGTTATCTTGTGGTGTGCCCTTAAAGTCCACCTATATTGGGGTTATCCCCACCACTTTCTCTCTTGCATATCTAGGACAGTGGCTTTTTTTTTTTCTATATCCTCAGGTACCTAATACCTGCTGGAGATGTAACTCCCAACCCGGAACGATGCTCCACATTTGGTGGGAGTGCCCCCAAATCAAAACTTTTTGGTCTCAAATTCACAAAATTATAATAAAGGCCACTACATACCCCATTGAGTTCTCCTTCCAACAATACCTCTTACAGCATTCAAAGGTAATGAAATACTAATTTTGAAAATCCCTTGCAATGCACATGATCAACACAGCCTGAATGTGTATTCCGACACTATAGACAATCACATTCTCTGTCAATTAAAGAATGGCTTATTCGGATCAATAGGGTGATGGAAATGGAAGAACTGATTGCCACTTCCTTAGACAACTTAGACAAATTCGTAAAGACCTGGTCATGTTAGATCCACTTCCAGTCTTCAAACGATTATATCGCAATGTACTCTTGAATGCCCCTGAATCTACTCAGTACTCCTGTAACAGCAGACAGGAAGCCAACTACTATATATGATCTCCCTCTGGCCCCCACAGCAGAAACCCCCCTTTTTTTCCTTCTTTCTCATTAAGACCTTTCCCCTCTTCCTCTCTTCCCTGCACCCCCTTTCTCCCTTCTTAGGCTTTCTACATATGTTTATTTTCTAAGCATAATGTGACTATCTTGAGATGAGTGCACTATGATCCAACGAATACTAAAGAAACCCAGTCACGTTTTGTAGTGCTGTTATTGTTCATAAGTATTCTGTAATGCTTATGCCTGAAAATGTTCATATGCCATTTTTTTATGCTCAATAATAGTCTTACGGAATTAAAAAGAAATATCCATGGGACTCCAGTCAATTATATAAAAAACATTTTATAACTTTATTGTTCACATTTGATATATAGAATAGAAATACAAATAGTGAAAGACATTGTTTAAAAAAAAATGTATTGATGTACAATGCAGTACATTACACTAGACATAGCTGCAGAGATATGTGAATAATAAACAGACACTCTAGGATTTCTTCTCAATGCATTTTGTGCAACAACGTTCACTTCATCAGGAGATACAGCAATTTTCAGGCTGATAACCAACATGAAGCAAATATGATGTAAGAAACCTCACTTGTGTGTTCTTAGCAAGTCATCAATCAAAGGATCAAATTGAAGTAATCCCTTATAGAAAGGCATGTGCAATGGCTAGGCACTGACTGGGACAGTCTTGCCTGGGAACTGAGGCTGGGGCAGACCGCCAAACAGAGGACCCAATAACTGCACAGAGGGGCCAATGTGTAAGTAACAAAAGAAAGTAAGAGACTAGTCAAGGTCCCCAAGGGAAATCATATGCAGCCATCTGTAACCCAAATGATCAAATGAGGAGTCAGATACCAAAATCACATTAGTAAACAAGCTGTAGTAGTTCAAAACCGCCACTAGATATAAATTAGTCGGCATACTACAAAACAATGCCAACCAATATTGTTCATGCAGTATAATACAAGACATAAAAAAAAAATACATGAAAGTGGGGCAGAACATAAAGTATGTAAAGCTCTGCATAACTTATTGGCACTATATAAATACCTGAAATAAGTCAAATTAACTGCATTTTTAGAAGGTGGATCATTTTCTAATTTTATAGCAACCTCAGCTCATCAAATCTAACCCTTTTTGATGCTTAGTAACAGCTTTCAACCTAAAGCGTAACATCACATGCTTTCTTTTCTATAGATCATCAGTCTAAATTTACACAAAATGTGTCTTTTCAACATAACTAGAACGGAAAGAAGTTCATAAAGTCACAACTTGACAGATGGTTCATGTCTGCACACTCCACACAGGAAAGAAAAAAAGTTGTCTTGCTGATGGGGGTAAATAAAGCAATGTGATACAGATTTATCTCCCAACATTTAAAATAGCACTAGGTACACCACGCGCCTGTTGTCTGACATCTGGATTTTATTTACATCACCAAATAAAACTGATACCCCTTCTGCAGTCATCTCTTCCACTCACTGGAAAGGCTCAGATCCTGTAAACATTTCTGCTAGACACAGTCATGCCCTATAAATGCATATGTTAGACTGACGCTGCTTCTCATTTAATTCATGTATGTAATTGGTTTAAAATGATTAGTAAGGGAAATGCAAAACAGATCTCCAAGTCCACACTGCTTCCAGAAAACCTCCACAATATATATGAATTTATTAGTAGGGGGCTTATGTAAAGCCAATTTGATTATGCTGCAAGAAATCCTTATATATCATATATTGAATATATTGTTGCATGCTGATGATTCTAGATAATAATGGATAACAATTCGAATTCACAGAATCAGCAGAGTTATTTTCTTCATAGGTTGTAAGCTGTGAAAAATATCAGTCATTGCACAAGCAACATCATATTTTTTTTGTATAACTCAGTTTGTAAATAAATATGTTTTTTTCCCTATTTCTATGGGACTCATTTATTATTCCACAATGCATAGTATTTTACTATTCACATCAGTCCTTATCATAGTCCTTAGGCATCGACAACTACCCAATACCCATAGCCAGTATTAGAGAAGTGCCAATAAGGTCTGTTTCACATGGGCTTCAGCTTGTATAAGAGCAGTGTGAACAGCAAGCTTCAAACAAACCTTTTGTGTGCAGGTCCCCATCCCCACCCCTAATACTTACCTGAGCCTGATCTTGATCCAGCGATGTGCACAAGAGCAGCTGCTCTCCAAGCTCTTTCCCTCTTCAGTGGCTCAGACACAGCAGTGGGAGACATTGACTCACACTGCTATAAATAACAGCCAGCAAGGAAGGAGCAGGGGGCAGGGCTTGGGAGTAAGCACGCACGAGTGCCCACATAGCACGCTGTTTGCTATGGGTGCACTCAGCAGTCCAGAGGAGCCAGGAGTGTCGTGGGGGACCCAAAAAGAAAAGGATTGGAACTGCTCTGCAGCCATTGCACAGAGCAGGTAAGTATAACATGTTTATTTTCTTTTTATCATTCAGTATCACTTTAAAGCCAATAAGGATGTTTATAGACATGAGATGACAAACAACCCATTCAGTTATTTGTGTCTAGGTCTCGTGTTGCGTGGGGATAGGGTGAATTGGTGGCTATATGATCTACCACAGTGATTCTCAATCCTGTCCTCAAGTACCCCCAACAGGCCATGTTTTGGGAATTTATCTTTGATAAAATAGCTGTCCAAAATACCAATCCATTGACTCTGACTTAAAACACCTGTGCAAGATAAAAGAAAACCTGAAAACATTGTCTGTTGGGGGTACTTGAGGACAAGGTTTGAGAACCACTCATCTACCATTCTAAGCAGCATGGTCCCTATGTTAGGGCCCACTGCGTAATGGGACCCTCCTAGGGACTGGGCCTGGACCACAGTCATGCAAGGCTTCAAGTATACAGCAGCCTCCCTCCATGCCTTCAAACTAAAGCAAGTAGATTGTAAAGGGTGATGTGAGTAAAAAAAAAAAAAAAAGCTGGTGGAGGCAATGTTAAATCTGGTTTGCCTGTAGTTCTTTAAAAATTCTATTAATTAGAATATAGGCTGTTTGTCACATCTTAGAGTATAGTAGGGTAGAGAAGTGGCTTAGTGGTCAGCACTCCCACCTTGCAGCATTACCTTTCTAAAGCCTCTTACACATGATGCGATGATCGTATGACTGAACGGCCCAAATCGTATGTTGCACTGACATGCACTAAATGATCATACGACCAAGCTGAACGTAGTGACGTGTTATGAACGTATAAAGAGAAAGTTCAGGTGCATGTAATTAGCGTCCGGCCGTTCCTGACTACTGAGCATGCGTGTTTTGCACAATACAACTTATTGGACCAACTTCTCTGTACACACGATACAACGGTCGTACGACCGCTTGTCGTACAGCCAAAGTTTTCTAGTTTGCTCTTACAACTCCTGTTGTACGACATCGGCTGTTCTAGTCACACGTACTAATGGTCGGATTTGTATAAAACGGTCGTTCGAGGCTTTAGTTCGCCCCCCATCCAAGACACTACCTGCAATGGGGTACTCTGGTTTCCTATCAAACTACAAAGACTTTTTGACAGGTTCTGTGGACTTACACTTCGTGTTTGGTGACTTTCAGTTTATGAAGAGACTCACTCCATTCTGATCACTGTGGCTTTCAGATCTTTGCACCCATCCAAGATGTGGATTATTTAAGCGCTGTTATACACTTTTGGGTTGAGATTTAGTTTATGCATGTGTATACTTTGCCAATGAGTTTTAGCCAATACGGCTGCTTTTATAACCAGTTTAATTGTTTTATACATTTAAACAACTTGCTGTGACTATTTGCACCATATGCGCTAATCAGTGTAAGTCGAAGACTGCAATATTTGGTTACACTATTGTTATATGTTCTCTGTCATTCGTTGAGAATGTTGATCGGGAGTCGGTCGGCTGATGATTTTCCAGCATGAGTGTCTGACAGAAGCCGGCCAAACACACAGGCAGAATGTCGTTTTTTTTAACCGGCTTTAGGTCCACATTTTGTTAAGCCAGTTTATCCTAGTGTTTGTTAAATGTAAAAATTACAAGTTGATGTAATCAACTTAGTTAGTCCAGATGACTGGAATAACTTATATATTTGTTTTGATTCATGTGGTTTCTTGTTAATGAAATACTCTTTGTTGTTCTTCCCCAAAACAGCATGCTATGAGGTACAGGAAAAGGGAATAATTAGTGTATGGCACAATAATGATACATGCATTTTTTTAATTAACAACCACAGTTTATTCAAGGAGAAAGAGCCAATAATTATAAAAAATGAAAATATATGTCTTATTATATAGAGTAAATTCAGTGTAGACCCTTCCCAAAAGCCCTTTTACCCAACTAATTAGGATTAGACAATTCCACCCATGCAAGTCCTGGAAAATGGATGTATTGGAATTCAGTTCAGTATTTTTATAGGCCAAATTATTATTTTTTCAGTCCTACTTGACTATACTCATGGAGCAGAAAAAAGCTGTTGGTATTTCTTTGCACCAATATGTTTTAATGCACTTTAGTGCATGTGAACAAGTTAGACTTTGTTTTAAAACATGCTGGTTTACATCAATGTGACGTGTGCTTGCTGAAAAAGTTCATGTTTGTTTATTCATTTGCCCACGTGCTTTAAAAAACCTGTTAATGACAATGGCAGAGTACATGGAAAATGTACATTTATGCACCTTATACAGGCACGCCAATGCACCTCGATAACACATTTCAAGATGAAGGTAAATCCTGTTTTGAACTGACCATAGTTATTAGATAATTGTTGTCCAAGCTATGCCAAATTTGGAGAGCCAGGAAGGTCTTGGGGACCCTTGAGAGGACTGGGTATAGAGCACATACAGTGCTACCGATGTCATGCATTGGGGACATATTGCTGCTAATTGTCCCCTGAATGATGAATCCATGCAATGTTATAATGCTTATATGAAAAGACGCATTTCTCTTTTTGCACAGGTCACATGTATAGCATCATGTTCAAGTCGCATAGAGAAGCAAATGTGTGTGATTGCTAAAGACGGGAAACCCGTCACTGCGCTGCTTGACTCTGTTAGTGTGATAACGTTGGTCAAAAGCAGCTGTGTAAATCCGGCAAGGTCACACCCTAGCAATGTCGGGGTCATTTGAATCCATGGGGACACTCGTGATTACCAGACGACGCTGGTCGAGATTGACACCCCTTCCGGCAGAGTGACCCATTCAGTGGGAGTGGTACCTTCCCTGCTTCATGAAACTCTAGTGGGGAGGGATTTTCCTCATTTTTGGAGGTTGTGGGAGGGCACAGAGAGCCTGGAGGAAAGAGCTCCCCCTGCTGAGGATGCACAGGAGTTCTCACCAGACCCTTTTTGTCAAACAGAAGGAGAGATTGGTGGCAGGACCGAGGAAGAAGGAGACCCTTTTCCTTTTCCTGTAATGGCTGGGGAGCCAGAGAAGCCGGGTGATGTCACTGTCCTTAGAGCCAGAGAAAATGTAAAGGTGATGGATGGGGAACCTGTGGACCCTAATTGGGGGGTGTCTTTTTTCCCTACATGGCTATCCCTATAAAATTTGTTGTACCAGGTGGTAAAAAGTGGGGAGGACGAAGTAGAACAGCTAGTGGTTCCCAAACCCTTGCGAAGGATGGTGCTAGATCTGGCCCATTGTGATGTAATGGGGGACATCTGGCTATAGAGAAGATCTAGGAGAGAATAACCCAGAGGTTCTTCTGGCCTGAGTTGCATGTGCAGGTCAGGGAATATTGTGAATTATATCCCAAGTGTCAAATTACTGCCCCGTCTTCCCATTTCCGTAGCCCCCTTGTCCCACTGCCCATCATTGAAGTGCCATTTGAGTGAATTGACATGGATCTGGTGGGGCCAGTGGTGAAGTCTGCTTGGGGCCACCAGCACATTCTGGTCATACTCGACTATGCAACACACTATCCTGAAGCCATCCCCTTGCGGAACACCTCCGCTAAGACTATTGCCAAGGAGTTGGTCCAGGTGTTTAGTCGGGTGGGGGATCCCAAGGGAGATCTTAGCGGATCCGGCCACCCCCTTTATGTCCAGAGTTACCAAGGAATTGTGCAAATTGTACAAAATCTCCCATCTCCGTACCTCTGTTTACCACCCCCAAACTGATGGTCTAGTGGAAAGGTTTAACAAGACCTTTAAAAGTACGTTGAAAAAGGTGGTGGATAAAAATGGGAGAAATTTTAATTTCCTGCTACCATATCTCATGTTTGCCATACAAGAGGTTCCACAAGCGTCTACGGGATATTTCTCGTTTGAACTCTTGTATAATAGACATCCCAGGGGGCTGCTAGATGTCGCAAAAGAAACATGGGAAGGAGAGGCCACCCTGTATAGAAGCGTCATAGAGCATATCTCCTTGATGCAGGATCGAATCGCAGCTGTTCTGCCCCTTGTCCGGGAACATATAGCTTAGAGGAGGGTTTATAATCGGGTTGCCAAGACCTGAACTTTCAACCCGGGGACAAAATGTTGGTGCTAGTCCCCACTGTTGAAAGTAAATTCCTAGCAAAGTGGCAGGGTCCCTTTGAGATTATGGAAAGAGTAGGGGAGGTAAACTATAAGGTTTATCAGCCAGGGAAAAGGAAGCCGGAACAAATCTACCATGTTAATCTCTTAAAATCATGGAAGGACAGAGAGACATTAGTGGCCGTGCCAACCCCTCAAAAGGACAGGGTAGCAATGACCCCGGACGTTCCCATGATGGCAAAAGGACGTTAAAGAGTTCTTAAGTAAAAATAGAAACTTCTTCTCCCCTTTACCCGGACTGACCTCAGTGATCCAGCATGACATAAATGCGGAACCCGGTTTTCTTGTAAATGTGAAGCCTTACAGAATACCTGAGGCTAGGCATGAGGCAGTTGCAAGTGAAATCAAAAACATGTAAGAGTTGGACGTGATAGTGGAGTCCCACAGTGACTGGTCGAGCCCCATAGTGCTGGCCCCAAAGCCCGATGGCACTATCAGGTTCTGTAATGACTTCAGAAAACTGAATAGCATGCCCAAGTTTGATGCATACACGAAGCCTCGGGTCGACAAACTTGTGGACAGGTTGGGAGATGCCCGGTACATAACAACCCTAGATCTAACTAAGGGCTATTGGCAGATACCACTAACAGAAACAGCAAATGAGAAGACAGCCTTTTCCACTCCCGAGGGGTAGTTTCAGTACAAGCGCATGCTGTTTGGTCTGCATGGTGTCCCTGCATCAGAATGATGGACAGGACATTGAGGCCACATCACCTCTATGCAGCAGCTTATCTGGATGATGTAGTCACCCATAGCCCAGATTAGGAATCTCATCTACCCCGGGTACAGGCAGTTGTGGGTTTCCTAAGGAAGGCAGTGCTCACGGCCAACCCGAAGAAATGTGCCATAGGCTTGGAGAAGGCCAGATACCTTGGCCACATTATTGGTCGGGGGTTGGTTAAACCACAGACCTATAAACTTCAATCCAAAAGTGGCCTCAACCGCTAAGAGAGAAGCAAGTGCGTGCGTTCCTGGGGATCACGGGATATTACAGGCACTTCATTCCCGACTCTGCCACCATTACCGCCCCTCTAACAGACCTTACGAAGGGTAAGAGGGAGAGAAGGCGTTCCAAAGGTTGAAACAGGCCCTTTGTGTACAACCGGTGCTCATCAACCCGGACTTCTCAAGGAAGCTTGTCGTGCAGACAGACCCCTCTGAGGTGGGACTAGGGGCCATACTGTCCCAGGTCAGAGACGGCGAGGAGCACCCGGTTGTATCCCTGAACAGGAAGCTCAACAAACATGAAAAAAATTATGCTATTGTGGAAAAAGAATGTGTGGCCATCAAATGGGCCTTGGAGGCTTTGAGGTACTATCTGCTGGGAAGACGTTTTAGGTTAGTAACCGACCATGCCCCACTGAAGTGGATGTGTGCCAACAGGGATAAAAATAGTCGGGTGACTAGGTGGTTCCTAGCCCTGCAGTCGTTTAAGTTCACAGTGGAACACCGGGCAGGAAGGCTCCGAAATAATGTGGATGTCCTTTTCCACAGGAGCTCACCCTGGGTCTCAGTGTGCTAAAAACTAAGAGAGCTACAACTGGAGAGCTGGCTGCTCTAAAGACTGCAAAAGGAAAGGTTTGCATTTGTTTGTTTTGAGGTGTCAGGGACAAGCCCCAACATCATTTAGAGAGGTATCCTGCTGTGCATTAGTTTAGTGCCGGACGGAAGGTTTTGACTTGCTATTTTGTTTGTTTTATAATTTGCAAAACTTTTACCTAATAAAACTGGCAACCCCCCAGATTTTAAGAAAGCTTGCCTGCATGCTGCCTTCTTCCCAGGAAAGGTGATCCCCACGGGCTAATCTCACACATTATGGACAGCAGCAGGCTTCTCTCTGGAAAAACTGGGGCAGATCGGAGAAAATTTTCCAATCGCTATTGTGTTCCACGGTTTATAGCACCAACATGCTGTCTGCCTGTTTTCCTCCTTTTCTCCTACATCAAATAATTTGCATGCATGGAAGACACAAGTAGTGTGTTAAGAAGGGAATCTGTGGTCTGCATATATCTTTGATCCCCAGCTTTTCTCCACATGAGTCACAGGGAACAAAAATGCAGCATAGAAAGAAGTAAAAGGCTAGTAGGCTAAAGAATGAAATCATACATTCTGCGTTCATGCATTTCCATCTTGCAGCACTGGGGATCCTGGTTTGAATCCTGACAAGGACACTCTCCACATTGAGTTTGCATGTTCTCCCTGTGCTTGCATGGATTTCCTGGTAGGTTATCTGGACCCTGTATAAATTACCCCTAGTAGTGCATGTGAAATGGGGGACACAGGCCTGGTTTTAACATTAAGGGATATAGGCCAACAATATGTAATCACCATATGATAGGAATGTGAACAAATAAAATGTTCATATGCAAAAAGAGCAAATTAGCTGCAGAACCTTGAATGTTTGAAATGTCTTAAAAAGTTCCATTGCCTATTCTGCAAAATAGCTCTCAGAAGCAGACTGAGTTATGTTTTGAACCTCAGTTTTGAAGTATAAGCTGCTTGTCACATCTTGGAGTCTAGTAGGGTAGCACAGTGGCTTAGTGGTTAGCACTCCTGCATTGCAGCACATGGTTACTTGGGTCAAACCCCAACCAGAACACTACCCACAAGGAGTTTTCATGTTCTCACTGTGCTTGCATGCACACTCTGGTTTCTGACACTCCGAAGACTTCTTGGTAGGTTTTGGGGCTCCTGTCTAAATTGGCCCTACTAGTTGTATGCAGGCATGTGAGGTAGGAACCTTAGATTGTAAGCTCCTTGAGGGCAGGGACTGATGTGAATGCACAATATACTGTATGTAACGAGTTATGTAAATTGTCTGCACTATATAAATACCTGTAATAAAGAAGAGACCTTATGACATTTCTGAGAAAATAGAAAGGGGAACATTGCCCCTGAAAACACTACAGCATGTGCTTTTGAATTACCCTTTGTTATGAAGAGTTCAGAAAACTCCAGTGGTGTTGGTAATAGGCAGTCAAGAGAATGAAAAATACAGCATCAATGTTAGCAGCTCTCCCCTCCCTTTTTTATTTTAGGTTGAATATGTATTTGTTAAATTTCGGTGAAAATACAATAGAGGAGAAAGAGTGGGGGATAGTAAATGACTCTCCGGTAACAAATGTGTGCAGCAATACAATTGTGTAGAAATCGACATACAATGCATACACATGCAAGAGTCATGTAAAGGTTCAACCAATTCAATGATCCGACATCGTGCTGAGGAAAATTAACAATCAATAATGAACATTGGGTCCACCAGGTGCCTACGAAGGGGTCAAGCAGTAGGGTGACAAAATAAAAAGAAGAAAATAGGAAAGAGGGCTGGAAAATAAGGGAAAAATAGGAAAAGTGGATAAGGGAAACTGGACTGTTAATCCCTTTTTTATGCTGCTATGTGCAGGTGGGTCACGGGGGGGCTATTGGGCAGAATATTTGAAGTTAATTCACCTTTTCATTATTAATACAGAAGGCGAACTTACCTTAACCACTTCAGCCCCGGAAGGATTTCCAGCTTTAGGACCGGAGCACTTTTTGCGATTCGGCACTGCGTCGCTTTAACTGACAATTGCGCGGTCGTGCGACGTTGCA
>BLSH010394298.1:70309-100014 GCA_018402905.1 Glandirana rugosa
TGACACCTTGGTGCGATATACCGACCCGGTCGCCGTTTTTTCCTCGATAAAGGTGGCGATTGCCGCTGTGGGCGATGACCCACATGGTTCTACCGGCGGCGAGCTGTCGGAGCGGCGGCCATCTTGGTACACCCAGTAGCGGGTGTCGCCGTTAGCGGTGGAAATAGCTCCTTTTTTGCCGCTGGCCCAGCCATATAGCGTGGTTCCACAGTGTGCGGGGGGTCTAGGGTGCCCCTTGTTACCCGATTCCGAGGGCTCAGTGAGGCAGGGCGGGCTTCTAATTCCGGCGGCGTTGCGGAGCTCCGATCTAAGCGTCCATATCGGAGCTCCCGCGCATGCGCACTCCTCCTGTACTATTTTTATCCGTCTTTGATCCTACTTCAGCCCATTGAAAAACACTGAAGTCGGATCAAAGTCGGATCATGGTCTTAACTGATCCAACTTTGGCATGCGACTTGTGCTCTTTGGATCTTGAAGGGGAACTCCACGCCAAATTAAAAAAAAAATGGCATGGGATTCCCCTCCAAGAGTATAACAGGTCCTTCGGTCTGGTATAGATTTTAAGGGGAACCCCAATGCCAGAAAAATGGCATAGGGTCCCCCCCAAAATCCATACCAGACCCTCATCCGAGCATGCAGTCTGGCAGGCCAGGAAAGGGGGTGGACAGGAACGAGCACCCCCCCCTCCTGGACCATACCAGGCCGCATGCCCTCAACATGGGGAATATGGGTGCTTTGGGGCAGGGGGGTCTCTGCGCCGGTCTATATTAGATCCAATTATCCAAAAAAAAGTCTGACCCTTTTCATGTTGGATAGTGTGAACTCAGCCTCAAGCCTAAAAACGGAATGGTCAATCAGCACAATCAATCCCGCACACCAACCCTATTCACAGTTAATTGCTAGCCAACACTTATAAGTGATTCAAACTTATTATGTAAACTATAACAATAAATAGAGTACCGCAACTCCTTATAAATACATTAAATCATCAGTGCAAAGAACAAATGTGCACACAAACAAAAAATATATATGCAAAAATATGATTAAGAGTTCTTTCCAAATTTATATATAATCCAGCAAGTGTCCATATGGACACTTGTTGGATTATATATTAATTTGTAAAGAACTCTTAATCATATTTTTGCATATATATTTTTTTGTTTGTGCACACATTTGTACTTTGCACTGATAGTCAATGTATTTATAAGGAGTTGCGCTACACTATTTTTTGTTATAATATACTATTAAAGTGCTTGTTAAGTCACATGTATAAAAAGTTCCCATCCGCTCTGTATTATAACAAGAAATTGCCCTGTGTCTGTGTTATAACATATATATATATATATATATATATACTTCTCTGTATAGATAACACACCTTCTTACTAGGATCAGTTGTCCTTCAGCTTTCCTCTCTCAGCTCAGAATTCCTGAGGGAGGGACTGAGCACTGCTGCTGACATCAGCTGGAGACAGAGAGAGTTGTGCTGTGTTATCTATATAGATAAGAATATTTCTGGTATAACACTGACACAGGGAACTTATTCTTCTAATACAGAGGAAATAGGAGCTTTTAGGCTTCATGCACTCAGGACGTCATAAAAACGTCCTTAGAACGTCAGTAGCTTATCAGTGATTTTTTCAGCTTTTTTTGGCGTTTTTGCGCCGGCGTTAATGAGCGTTAATGGTTGGCGAGTGGCGTTAGTGAGCGTTTTTGGGCGTCAGAGCGTTTTTACAGCTGAAAAACGTCTCTCGGAACCCTCTGGTCTTGTGTTTTTTTTACAGCTCAAAAACGTCACTGCTAAAAACAGTTGATAACAGCCTATGTGTGCATGAACACATAGGATAACATGATGGAGGGTTTAATGACTGTAGAAAAAAATGTCTGCAGCTGAAAACAGCAGCTGTAAAAATGTCAAAAAACGTCCTGTGTGCATGAAGCCTTAGAGTTAATTATGAGAGCAGAGAGGAGAAGCTAGGAGAGGAAGAGGGGGGGGGGAGTTGAAGATGGGCACACAGATGATAGGGAGAGCTGGGAGTGACATAGCCTGTATAGACCACGGAGCTCTCAAGATAAGCTATATACAGGGGGAGTCAGTACACAGGGGGAAAGTCATGACATTGCATATCAAACAGGTATTTTAGGGGATACAGAGGGATAATTTAAAAAGCAAAAGCACCATCCTGCTAATTGCACATTAAAGAGACAAGAACATCGCCACATGAGGAAGGAGTAAAGGACCGCGGCTCCGGAGATACCCGCTAATTAAACCAGCCTCACGCCGCCAACAGGTGCCCCGTCACGCTCCTATCCTCAGGCACAACAACGGGAACCCCCCCTGGAATGGACCAGTACATGATACACAGCGGTCCCAACATTTCAGCTGCCGTGGAAAGAGCAGTCACTACCAGCATAGCGCAGCTGCGACTGGAACTGAGTGATCATACAAAAAGAATAGGAGAACTTGAAAACCACTTCTCCAGCATGGAAGATGAAATCCAGACATCTCAGGCAAGTGAACGACAATTCCACCACACACAACAATACCTGCTTGATAAGATCGACAATTTTGAAAATCGATCACGCAGGAACAATTTGAGAATTGTGGGCCTTCCTGAGTCCTATAACTCAGGCTCCCTACATGAGTTTTGCACAGCCCATCTTCCCCAAACCCTGGGCATAACAATTCCATGCACAGTAGAAAGGGCCCCTCGCCTGGGATCCCCTTCGAACGAATGGCGCTCTCCTTGGCCAGTAATAGTGCACTACCTGAATTATGCGAACAGATTGGCCATTATTAGGTCATTCAGGAATGCCAAAGCTCTACTAATAGACGGGCATAAGCTCCTAATTTTTGCGGACTACTCCCAGAAAGTGTCCCAGTGCTGCAAGGCCTTCCAGCCGATTTGCTCAGCGCTTTACCAGAAAGGCATTAAGTTTACTCTCTCCCATCCAGCTACCCTGCGCTTCACAGATTCCTCAGGTAACTTCAAAGATTTTATTCACCCCGAAGAAGTAATTAATTACCTCCAGGCGTACCTCCACAGCCCTATGGAAACCCAGTCGCCTACCACCTAAGCATCTTCACCAAGCAGAAGAGACTTCCATAGCCCTTGGAAGGATTCTCCAAAAAGAGCTTGTTACTCAAACAAACTCACCCGATAAAATGCCATATGAATCGATCACTCTCTCTTAACAAAATGCCTCTCACATTATCTATGCAGTGCTCATTCAATCCTCTCTGCCTGAAACTACTATTCGCAAGTATACATTAACCTCCCACTGTAATATTATATCCAGAGACTGGGCTAGAGTTAACTGAATTGGTTCAAATGTTTACTTTCTCTTTCTCTTTGCACTCATCCCACAGCCTTACTGGAGATCCTCCCTTTCCTCCAAATATGGGTCCCAAGCCATCAAAGCCACTATACGGACGGGGACACTCCCTCGCTCCCCACCTGGTCTTCCTCTCATGCACCCTATTAAAGGAGCCCCCTACAGCATCTCCGGTTATGCTGTCCCTGTGGGAGTGATACCTCATGTGGAAAAAAGCAAAGTTCACAGTGATGTATTTGGTATGTTTAGTTTTAGTTTCTTTTTTTTTCTCTATATGTTAACCATTGTTGGAATAACTACCCTTCCATACCTTACTTAAAAAGGCAAACCACACCTCCTTCCTTCTCTTGCCAACCTTTGCACCCTGCCGTCAAAATCATACCTCCCTCCATGTATCATTACCCTGCTTTCTAAACCACTTCTGAACACACGCCCCCTGTGAAAATAATTTATTGGAATATGAAAGGGTTACGGTCTCGCCACAAGTGAATGGCTGTCGTGCGTCACCTAAAATGCCTAAAGGCAGATATAGCCATGCTACAAGAATCGCACCTATCAGGTCTTTGGCTCTCCGTCACCCAATGGCAAAGCTGGAATTGCCCTTCTCCTCCACAGGAAAAATCCAATGTGAGATTCTAGCAGAGGAGTGTGACAAAGAAGGACGATACATCATCCTCAAATTGAAAATCACTACCAAGGAAATACTGCTCCTGATCCTGATAGGAGGGGACTTCAACTCAGTAATGAAGCCCCTAGAAGACAGATCAGCAGACAACCCACGTCCGTTAACCAACTCTTTTTCTCCCTCCATCCTCCTAAAACAATTCTCAGATGCCCTTCACTTTACTGATATTTGGAGACTTGCCAATCCAATCGAGAAACAATTTACATTCTACTCACATATCCACCATAGCCTTTCACAAATTAACTACTTTCTTTGCTCCCCATCACTCATCCAAAACACGGCTGACCCCCAAATCTAAGAAAGGGCTATCCCGGATCAGGCACCTATCTCATTGCTCCTATCAGGCCTAGATGCCCCTAAACCGAATAGGATCTGGCGTTTCCTTTCCAACCTTGCTGATAACCAGGAATTCATTACCAAAATTAGGCAAACGTGAGCTGAATACTCTGCAATGAACTCATCCCACACCAGTGACCCTAATCTCTTCTGGGAAGTGGGGAAAACAGTCCTTCGGGGCAAAATCATCGCTTTCACGGCTGCTTACAGAAAGAGAATTGCTGGCCACTTCACAGTGGCCAGCACTTCTCTCTGGGAAGCCCAAGCCTGTCTAAACCACTACAATTCCCCAGAACACAGAAAACTCTGGAAAGAGGCAAAAGACCGTTTTGATCTCTGGGCCCTTGCCCAAGAACATTATTATCATATATTCCTAGGGTTACAGTATCATAAGTACGGCAATAAGGCTGGAGAATTACTCTCCTATTTATGCAGAGGCCCCCATACTCCTACCCACACTGCTGCCCTCAAGCACCCAAATGGATCCCTCACCTCATCCCCCAAAGACATCAATAACATCTTAGAAACCTTCTATGCTAACCTATACAGGGAAGATCCTATAAACCAGTCAGCTGCCCCAGCATTTCTTGAACAAATTCATCTCCCCCAGATAGACCGCTCCATTTACAACAATTAAATGTACCGATCTCGGAAACCGAGGTAAAACAAGCAATAAAATCCCTATCCCCCAATAAAGCTCCTGGCCCTGACAGATACACACCAGAATTTTACAAAGTAGCCCAAGAGATGATCACCGCCACACTTGCCTTTCTATATCAGAATATTCTCGAAGGGGGTAATTATCTCCCTTCGGGATTTCAAGCCCACATCAAAATAATCCCCAAAAAAGGCAAAGACCTCACAGACCCAGGTTCTTATCACCCTATCTCTCTCCTAAACCTGGATACAAAAATCTTGTCCAAAATCATGGCTAAAAAACTGGTGCTAATTATGCCATCTTTACTTCACCCCACCCAAGCTGGATTCACAATAGGGCGCTCAGCATCCTCCAATATGCGTAAAGTCCTAGCGGTTCTAGAACAAGCAAGATCCAACTCAGCCAGTGACAACGCTATTATCTCTTTAGATGCTGAAAAGGCTTTTGATAATGTCAGCTTTCGTTGGCTGAGTCTGGTCCTCCACAAGTTTGGATTTACCGGTCCCTTCCTACACCTGGTTAAAGCCATGTACACGGCTCCCTATGCAAATGTCATTGCTGCAGGAATAATATCCAACAAAATTCCCCTCCACAAGGGAATGCGTCAAGGATGCCCTCTGTTCCATCTATTATTTAACCTAGCCATAGAACCCCTCTCAAGACACATGATTCCTCACCCCAATTTACAAGGTATCAAAATTGGAAAACAAGAAGTTCAGTCAGCCTTATTCACAGGCGAAATACTAATTTTTTCATCCGACCCCAATCTGACATCCCACAAATTAAAAAGATCTTCACTCACTTTAGATTCTGCTCAGGCCTCAAAATAAATATCTCCAAGAATGAAGTCCTACTTCTTTTTCACACCAGACCACCACCTTGGGCAGAACACCCCACATTTCATATAGCAAACTCTCACATTACCTATTTGGGCATCAAAAAAGGGAAGTCTCCATCCTCAATTTATCACCTTAACATCCCCCCCGTTGTTTCTAAAATTGTAGGAGAATTGGAACAATGGTCTGACCTCCCCCTTTCCCTATTGGAGAAATGCCATCTTTTCAAGATGATCAGCTTCCCGAAACGTATATATCCCCTTCAAACCATCCCCCTCCTGATTTGCCATAAAGATATTCAGATCATCCACAGGGCCCTGTCAACTTTTATCTGGCGGAATAAACGTCCCTGCATAATGCTGCCCAAACTTTTCCTTCCCAATCATCAAGGGGGAGCCAATCTCCCCAATATTCAAAACTACAACCTGGCGTGCCTTCTAAAAGTAGGTTTGGACTGGTTGTCCTGCACCTCCAGACATTCTAACTTTGAACTAGAAGCTCAAAGGTTGGACCCATACAGTCTAGCTGCGATTTTCCATTGCAAACTAAGCTCCCTTCCTCCAGCGTTGAAACACAACTCATTAATTGGAGACACGAACATAGCATGGAGAGTGGTGAGGATCAAGCTTGGGCTGCTCCAGCCATTTCTCCACACCTACCCATCAGAGGACACCTTCAACACCCAATGATTGAGAATCCTCTCAACCTGGGCCTCCTTGGGCCTTAAGACCCTATCCCAATTATTTGATCCCATCATGGGTAAAGCATTTCCCTTTTCTGACCCGAAAACGTTCTTCAATTTGCCTAACAGTCATTTCATCTATACTCAACAAACAATAAGCTTTGTGACCAGTCTCCACCCGGAAAGACTAAAATGCTTTAAGACCTGCTTTCTGGACACCCTATTGACGAAAGATCTATTGAAAATCTTGGACATATACAAACAGCTCTCCTCAAACCTCCAAAAACATCTAGTCGGACTTACACATCCCCATGGACTAAGGAATTCCCCTCCACAAGGGAATTGGACTTTGCATTGATACAACACCACTCGAGCCTTTGTAAAAAAATGTGTTCTGGAGGGAGCAACAGCTCAAAATTCTACACCGCGCTTATATGCCCTCCTTGACCTCCCCAACATCAACTTCTACCTTTCACTGTGCATGGTGCAATGCCCACAAACCCACCTTACGCCATAGGCTGTGGGACTGCCAACCCACATCGGTCTTCTGGGATCAAATTGTAAACTTTGCAAACTTCACTACAGGCTACTGCATTTACAAAGACCCACTACCTCTCCTCTTTGGTTTCATGGACGACCCTTCAACAGCAATAATAATAGGCAACAAGACCATCTTCAGCAAACATAGACCCTGGCTTACATCATGTTTCATGGTGGCTAGGAGAGCCATCCTTAAACAATGGACCTCAAACATTCCACCTACCATTTCTATGGTTAAAGCAGAACTCACAGACCTCTTCCACAAAGTTAGCCTGGATCTGGCCCTCTATGGACCCAATAGTCATCGCTTCCACAGAAAATGGTGCTCTTTCACTACAAAAGGCATTTGTTCACCAGGCCTCTCTCTCCTCTTTGCAGGCCCCCCAGACAATGGATGAGACCGTCCCCCCTCTCCACCTTATCCCTCTACTATCATCTTTTCCTCTAATCTCATCAACCAAGACCTTGTGACGTCAGAAGAAAGTATACCTGTCTCCCTTGCCAAGAACCCCCATCACTACTCTCAATTACAAACAGTCTCCCCCCTGGAGAGACCTCATCGGACTGACTTTGACCGAATAAGTTCTGTACTACCTTCACACCTAAAATCTTTCATGATAAAATTAATGAATCTTCTAGGTATTATTCATTTCGGAGGCCTAGTTTATAGTTTACAGTCTATATGTTACATTCTTATCTTACGAGCAATGCACATGTTTTCTTCACTAAGTTGATATACCCAGCATTATTAACTTGTATTGCTATGATTTAACTTTTTTCCAACGTGGTTCCCCCCCTCCCTTCTACCCCCCCTCACCACACCCATTTCCTCTCCCCCACCCCCTTCCGCCCCAAGCCTACTGCCGCCCCCGCCTTGTTCTTTCTACACAACTAGAGTTTATGTTCCATTCTGGCTATGTTCCTTGACACAAGTCATGTAATATTGATATTGACATAACCTGTTTAACTTGACAAAACTTAATAAAATATGTTAAAAAAAAAAAGACAGGAGCAGCATTTTTTGTTTTGGGTTAACAAAAGTTTTTTGTGATTGAAACAGCGCTGTAGGAACAATTAGTGCTGCACTAACAGTTTACGCAAAGAGCTTATTTTTATCTATATGCATTGCCTATGCACACTTGCCTGTTTTGATGCAGCAAAATGCATGCATTTTGCTGCATGGAAATATATTTCAGGCAGAAATTCAATTCTTTTCTATGGGGCTAGTTAATATCTATCCATTGCAGTTTAGTGTAAAAGAGAAAAGGGCCCATTCACACCTATGCGTGGTTGCTACCATGCCATTTAATATAATCATTTTGTGGCTTCCTCTCCAGGTATTAAAGGTTAAATGCATGTTTACTCTGGAGGGGGGGAGGAGTAAAGAGTAGAAGAGTGGAAGAATACTTGCCTTATTCGTTATCTCCCCGACAACTGGTAAATTACTCTGATCCTCTCTATGTTCTTTTGCTCTCCTTCTTTTTCCTCTGCTCCCAAAATGTGAATGGGCCTTGGACATTCTCAAGTATACATATCAGTGAGCATCAGGGAGGAGCCGCTTTGAGGGACTGGTAGTTCGGCAGGAAACAAGTCTCTGCGTGTGATAAGGAGAGGAATACTGTAACACCCCCCCCCCCCAGACAAAGAAAGCATTTTACCCATACTACCCGAAGGTGCATCCATGAAACGCTTATGCTAGAAGTAATTGTGAAGGTAGAAGTTTTTTTCAGTTTAATGCATTCTCTGCATTCAGTTAAAAAACTTTCTGTGCGCAGCTCCCCCCTCCCCGGCACCTTTTGCACTTACCTGAGCTGATCTTAATCTGGCGCTGTGCTCGAGAGAAGCGACTCTGTCAGTACTGGACATGGAGCAGTGGGAGCCAATGCAATGCAATGACTCCCGCTGCTGTCAATAACAGCCAGTGAGCGTGACTCAGGACTGAGCCCACACAAGTGCCTCCAGAGCAAGTGCCTTGCCATGGGGGTACTAGGCGGGGGGGAGGAGCCAGGGGTGCCGACAGGGGACTCCAGAAGAGGATTGGAGATGTTTTGTGCAAAACTATTGCACAGAGCAGGTAAGTATGACATGTATGTTATTTTAAAAAAATGACTGACCAAAGTTTAGCTTTGAAGGAATAAGAGCTGGCCTACATTGAAAGGCAGGTTTTGATATTGGGCATGTAACATAAAAGTCACAAATGTGGCATTCTCTTAGTTAGAAGACTTTCCTGATTATTCTTTTATTTCAATAATTTTTATTGAAAATTTCAATCAGTACACATATAAAAGCAGAATAGGTACATAACAGTGCCAAGGTGAGATCATCAAGATCCGAACACAGTAAACTAGTGTAGTCACATTGGTATAACATAATACGTGTCTGTGCCCTCGTATAGAGAGGGCCTAGACCCTCACCATTATCATGACCAAAGTTTGGTATAGGTCCACAGTCCCTCTACCAATATGGTTTACTAACAGAGAGCCCAGGGAAAGGAGAACTAGGACCGCCCCTAGTGGGATCCTGCTGTGGGCCCAGTCTCCGCCCCAGGTCCCCCCAGAATAGGAAGGTAAAGCCCAGTTTCCTGATTATTCTATGGTAAAGACCTAAGGCTGACGTAGTTATATAAAAGCTGTGTTAGGAAAAATCACTGGGAAAAAATTATGTACAATTATTTACCTCTTTCGTTTATTAAAATTATTATGTATTAATTGAAAAAATATAAAATAAAAAATATGTATGCAAATCTAATAGGAAATTAAAGACTGTCAGTCCTGAGAAAGATGTATAATATATTCCAAAAGACTACAAATGCAAAAGGTTATGTGCTGTGAAACAATCACATATCTGAATCCTGAAAGCAGCTCTGAGACTAAATAGGTTTTGAGGGGCTTATGAGGATCAGACTGAAGTGGATAAGCAATAGTTTTTATGTGAAAATGTGTCTGTTTTTAGGAAAAAGAAATTGATTTGACTAAAATAACAAAAAGCATCTCGTGTGTTTTCATAGAACATGATTCCAAACTAATTTACAGTATTGCATGTCAGCACTGAGTTGGAGGACCAATGAGTTTTGGTAGATAAGACTTCCTAGCAGAAAGCAGTGACAACATTTTAAAAGAAATGCAACAAATCTGTGTACACCTGCAAATCAGGTCAGAATGAGTCATTGGAGTTGATTTACTAAAATTGGAGAATGCAAAATCTGGGCAGCTCTGCAAAGAAACCAATCAGCTTCCAGGTTTTTTTTTTTTTGTCAAAGCTTAATTGAACAAGCTGAAGTTAGAAACTGATTGGCTACCATGCACAGGTGACCCAGACGTTGCACTTTCTAATTTTAGTAAATCAACCCCATTTTGGCCCACAATCTACTGTGGTTAAGTTGTTTAACAGTTCAAGTTAATATGGCGATGAGCAAACTGCAAACTTGCATTCTCTGTCTACCTCCACCAATTCTCTACATTCTTGTTGGTAGTCTTCTCAGCACAACTTCTGACAATGGGGTTGATTTTTTTTGAAGGTGTAGAGACCCTTCAGTTTATAATTTTAACATTCACTTTGAAAAGTGAATGTTAACCAAAACCAGTAAAGGCAAAGTTTGACCTGTTATATTGCTTTTAGGGCCACTCAGAGTAGAGGCCAATGCATATCCCTGTGTCCCAGAGCAGACAGTGCAAGCTTGCCCTAATACCAATTCAGGGGGCTAATAAATGTAAAGAGGAAAGGATCGCCACTACTCCTGAACAGCCCAGGTGCATAAACGATAAGGACACATTGAGGTTGATTTATTAAGACTGGAGAGTGCAAAATGTGGTGCAGTTGTGCGTGGTAGCCAATCAGCTTCTAACTTTACCTTGTTAAATTAAATTTTGACAAGAAAAAATCCTGGAAGCTGATTGGATTCTATGCACAGCTGCACCAGATTTTGCACTTTCCAAGTTTAAGCAAATCAACCCCATAATTGTGTTTTTAATTGGTAAACACAACTCCACCTTTAAATGTAAAGTGGAAAGGTTTGCCGCTACTCCCAACCAGCCCATGTGAATAAATTATAAGGAGCGGCCTCAGCCTACATGTCTCCACCAAACCACACACTCTGATGCAATTTACCCCACCCACCTGGGCTTAGTCATAAGGTCATAGGGTCGCCCCGGTTGGTGGGGCAAAATGCATCTGGATGCGTGGTCTGGTGACATGTAGGCTGGACATTTACTCTCCTGGGCTGGTCAGGAGTGGCGGCGATCCTTTCCTCTTTACATTTAAAGGCAAAGTTGTGTTTACTCTAAATAACAAATAATGGAGTTAATTTACTAAAACCGATGCATCTCTGCATAAAAACAATCAGCTTCCAGGTTTTTCTTTTAAATTGAAAAAGTTAGAAGCTGATGGACTACCATGCTTCACCAGATTTTGCAATCTCCAGTTTTAGTAAATCAACTACAATGTGTCAGTGAAATAAAAAAAAAACAGGATTTTTGCTTGTATGTGGATATTTAAACTAAAGACCTTATTCACTAAGCTATGTGAGCAGTAAATATTCCTTTAGTAAATCAGCCCCAATAACACTATCAGTTAATAATTTATGAAAACAATTTATGAATATAGTATGTGGCAGTTCCCACTCAACAAAAGTCAATCAACTTCTGCCAAAAGGACATGTTAGAAAACTATTATTGATCAGTGGCTGCAGCCAATCAACTGCAGGTGCTGATCAGTGTATGCTGACTGCTGTGGGTGCTGTTGTCAGAATACAATGTTCCAGTGATGGGAGAATTCCTCCATCTACCTAATTTGTGTGGATGGAGGAATCTGTTGGCTGAATAAAAAAAAACTAATGGTGTATGGCCAACTTTACTTAGGCTGAAAAAAAGATGCAAGCCCATCTAGTACATGGGTCTATTTTATATAAATGGTAAAAACAGCTATAAACATAATTCAAAAAAACTATAAACTCAAATTTTACATTTTCTAAAACCCATTAAAGTTATTTTTGGCATGAAACAAAAATATATATATATATTTTTTAGCATCGAGCTTACCGGTTCAATTCACCATTGTAGTCCTGTCATGTAGGGAGAGCTTAGAATCAGAGAGAAATGTTTGAGGGAGTTGCCACTTAGCATCCATGTGTCCAGGGCATGAAGATGAATTAACATTGGAGATTTGAATGTAGTAACGCAGTATGAGACATTGAGGCTACAATTGGTGTTGGCATTATGCATGGAGAAGTGCTAAAATTTGTTACTATAACTAACATGTCACACTAGAGATCTTGTCACTGGTGGCAACTTGTCAGCAACAAGATATAATTACATTTTTCCTCCAATACTGATTGACTAGAAATATTTTTTCCATTGAATGACAGTCTACTGTCCTATAATAGCACAGTATGTTGACGGACAATGGAAAAAAATAATAACTATAGTCAATTTGAAAGTTGGGATGATGTAAATGTATTGAGGCAGACTTACTTGCAACAGCCTCTTTGCACAGGTACCATTAGATGGGTTTGCCAAAATTGCATGGCTCAGCAGGCATTTTTTAAACTGAATTTGGTAAGAAACTTGCAAAACTAACAGTTGTTGATGTCCCTCTATATGAAGCTTTGGATCCTCTCAAAGACCTCTGCAGACACCGTCTCAGCAACAGGCGTAGAATCTACACTTATTTGTAAGATCTCCCAAGCAGTAAATCACCAGGATGTATCAATCAGCCATAAAAGAGAAAAAACTCTCCATAGTGTAAAACCATTACGATTTTAATAAAAAATGGTATAAACACTTACATCAAAGTAAAAGATATAGGGCCCTGCAATCAAAATAATGCCGCAATGACCTAGGGGGACGTAAACTGGTGCGTTTCGTCTCCTAAGACACGCACTCACAATGCTAGTTATCGCAGTCACTGCCAGGAGACGGCAGTTCATGATAACGAACCACCTTGCAGCCGTCACGCTGCGGCGGGCGGTCGGCAAGTGGTTAATGATGCTTAAATTGAAACAATAAAAATGAAAAATTCCTTTAAATATAGTGCCCGGGGGGTCCCCTTAGCCTGCCTGTAAAGTGGCGCATCTGTACTGTGTATAGAACCTGCTGACATTTAGATTGATTTTTCCTGCAAGCTTTCTTTATTTTGTAAACAACAGCTTGGGGAGCCAGTCTGTATGATGAGGCCACAATTTGGTGCACTCTGAACAAGATTAGATATTTTTTTGCATAAATACTGGTGTATAAATATTGGCAGACTTTGGATGGAAATAACACATTTTTTCTCTACAGTGAGCAAGATTTATGTGAAGATGCCAAATTATAGTACACTCAGGCCAAGATTAACAATTTTTTAGATAAAGTCTGGTGTCTCTTTCACAAATTTTGGGTAGATGCAACAGGTGCAGAACAATTTGGCTTTGGGTGTTGGTGGTGCTTTCATGCTGTAACCCTATAGAGGTACTCTTGATGAAAGCAAGAATTGGCCTTGCTGTAAAAAAAATTGAAATTTGATGCCCCGGTCAAACAGTTGCAGAAAAATTGGTCTTTGGGTGTTGGTGGTGCCTTCATATCAAAACCTAAGGAGATACTCTTGATGAAAGCAAGAATTAGCCTTGCCATAAAAAAATTAAATTTGATGCCCGGTTAAACAGTTGTGGAAAAAAATGATCTTTGGGTGTTATTGGTACCTTCACCCCATAACCTTCTAGAGGTACTTTTCATGAAAGCAAGAATTGACCTTGCTATAAAACATGGAAATGTGATGCCCCATGATCTTCTAGAGGTACTCTTGATGAAAGCAAGAATTGGCCTTGCTGTAAAAAAATTACTGTATTTTTCGCACCATAAGACACACTTTTTTCCTCCCAAAAAATGGGGGAAAGTGTCCCTGCGTCTTATGGTGTGAATGCTGCAAAAAAAACAGCCCTCCCCCGGTCGCCGCTGGGAGCCCGCATTATACTGCGGGTTCCCAGGCACCATACAGCGCCGCTGTGATTCTTCTCACAAAGTGAGAAGACAGAGCAGCCCCTGGGGCCGAATGAAGTACTGCCGCAGCGGCCACTCGGGCTGCTCTGTCTTCTATCTGAATGGGGTCAGCCTGCAGAGTGGAGCTCCACCAGGCGCATATGTGATGGCATCATCACAGCGCGGCGGTGCCGGCAGATTTGAATCTCCCTGCCTGCTCTGTTTCAGGCTGAATTTCATGGGCACAGGTATGGCTGTTATTGATTGACACTGGTATATGGCTGTATTTCATGGGCTCTGGTACAAGGCTATATTTGATTGGCACTGGTATATGCTGTATTTGATTGGCACTGGTATATGCTGTATTTGATTGGCACTGGTATATGCTGTATTTGATTGGCACTGTTATATGCTGTATTTGATTGGCACTGTTATATGTCTGTATTTGATTGGCACTGGTATATGGCTGTATTTCATGGACTTTGGTACATGGCTGTATTTCATGGACTCTGGTATATGCTGTATTTCATGGACTCTGGTATATGGCTGTATTTCATGGGCTCTGGTACAAGGCTATATTTGATTGGCACTGGTATATGCTGTATTTGATTGGCACTGGTATATGCTGTATTTGATTGGCACTGGTATATGGCTGTATTTGATTGGCACTGGTATATGGCTGTATTTCATGGACTCTGGTATATGGCTGTATTTCATGGACTCTAGTATATGGCTGTATTTTATGGACTCTGGTAAATTACTGTATTTTATGGACTCTGGTATATGGCTGCACTGGTAAATATTGTAGTACACCATTTGGTTCAGAATATTTTTTTTCTGGTTTTCCTCCTCTAAAACTTAAAACTTCTAAAAAATACGGTAATTTAGATGCCCCTGTCACACAGTTGCAGAAAATTTGGTCTTTGTGTGTTGTTTGGTGCCTTCCCCCTATAACCTTCTAGAGGTACTCTTGATGAAAGCAAGATTTGGCCTTGCTGTAAAATAAAATAATTTGATGCCCCTGTCACACAGTTGCAGAAACATTGGTCTTTGGTCATTGATGGTGCCTTCACCCCATACCTTCTAGAGGTATTCTTCATGAAAGCAATAATTGGCCTTGCTGTAAAACAATTAAATTTGATGTACCTGTCAAACAGGTGTGGAAAAATTGGTCCTTGGGTGTTAATTGTGCCCATGAAACCTAAACCAAAAAGTTACTTCAAGATAAAATCAACACCCACAAAGATAGGCAGCCTAGACAGTCTTGCAGTGATTCAAGATCCCAATAACAGTTAATCAGCAACATCAGCATCAGGGGCTTGATAGCTGCTGCTAATACAGGACTGATTCATTTTGACAAATGTCAGCTGGTCGACAGAGTTTGTGGACAGTTGCGCCCTTTTATCTGTCACAAAACCTCTGGCAGCACTGAATGCCCGTTTGGAAAGCATGCTGGATGCAGGGCAGCCCAGCAGCTCAATTGCATACTGGGTAAGTTCTGGCCAGTGGTCTATTATCATGACCCAGAAACCCAGTGGATTGTCTACTGGAAAGCTCTTCATATCTGTTTTTGCCCCTAGAAAACTTTCCACCATATGATGCAGATGCCCAGCATCACATGACACAGTATACAGCTCAGCATGACAGGTGTGGTATATAGCAGCCAGTATCACAGGACACAGTATACAGCCCCAGAATCACAGGTGGGGTATATAGTAGCCAGTATCACAGGTGGGGTAAATTGCAGCCAATAACACAGGTAGGGTAAATTGCAGTCAATTACACAGGTAGGGTAAATTGCAGCCAATAACACAGGTGGAGTAAATTGCAGCCAATAACACAGGTAGGATAAATTGCAGCCAATAACACAGGTAGGGTACATTGCAGCCAATAACACAGGTAGGGTAAATTGCAGTCAATAACACAGGTGGGGTAAATTGCATCCAATAACACAGGTAGGGTAAATTGCGGCCAATAACACAGGTGGGGTTAATTGCATCCAATAACACAGGTAGGGTAAATTGCAGTCAATAACACAGGTGGGGTAAATTGCAGCCAATAACACAGGTAGGGTAAATTGCAGCCAATAACACAGGTAGCGTAAATTTCAGCCAATAACCCAGGTAGAGTAAATTGCAGCCAAAAACACAGGTAGGATAAATTACAGCCAATAACACAGGTAGGGTAAATTGCAGTCAATAACACAGGTGGGGTAAATTGCGGCCAATAACACAGGTGGGGTTAATTGCATCCAATAACACAGGTAGGGTAAATTGCAGTCAATAACACAGGTGGGGTAAATTTCAGCCAATAACACAGGTAGGGTAAATTGCAGCCAATAACACAGGTAGGGTAAATTTCGGCCAATAACCCAGGTAGAGTAAATTGCAGCCAAAAACACAGGTGGGGTAAATTGCAGCCAATAACACAGGTAGGGTAAATTGCAGCCAATAACACAGGTAGCGTAAATTTCAGCCAATAACCCAGGTAGAGTAAATTGCAGCCAAAAACACAGGTAGGATAAATTACAGCCAATAACACAGGTAGGGTAAATTGCAGTCAATAACACAGGTGGGGTAAATTGCGGCCAATAACACAGGTGGGGTTAATTGCATCCAATAACACAGGTAGGGTAAATTGCAGTCAATAACACAGGTGGGGTAAATTTCAGCCAATAACACAGGTAGGGTAAATTGCAGCCAATAACACAGGTAGGGTAAATTTCGGCCAATAACCCAGGTAGAGTAAATTGCAGCCAAAAACACAGGTGGGGTAAATTGCAGCCAATAACACAGGTAGGGTAAATTGCAGCCAATAACACAGGTAGCGTAAATTTCAGCCAATAACCCAGGTAGAGTAAATTGCAGCCAAAAACACAGGTAGGATAAATTACAGCCAATAACACAGGTAGGGTAAATTGCAGTCAATAACACAGGTGGGGTAAATTGCGGCCAATAACACAGGTGGGGTTAATTGCATCCAATAACACAGGTAGGGTAAATTGCAGTCAATAACGCAGGTGGGGTAAATTGCAGCCAATAACACAGGTAGGGTAAATTGCAGCCAATAACACAGGTAGTGTAAATTTCGGCCAATAACCCAGGTAGAGTAAATTGCAGCCAAAAACACAGGTAGGATAAATTGCAGCCAATAACACAGGTAGGGTAAATTGCAGGCAGCCCCACTGCCACAGGGCTCATGGCACTGACAGACCCCTCCCCCCTGGAAGTCGGGCAAAGTCCCGCACTTACCCCATCTATTAGCAGGCAGGAGTGTGCAGAGTCCAGCAAATGGGGAGCACGCTCTCAGTGCTCCAGCGACATCCACCTTCACCTCCGAGATAGGCATCCAATAGGATCGCCTGTCTTCTCCGCCAATCAGGAAACTGGTAACATATAGGTGCTTCCTTATTGGCTGAGAGAGGTTCCCAGTTAGAAAGGCAAATGTTCATTTGCCTTTCTAAAGGTTTGTGGCAGCACGCTTTGCGCCACAAGCCACACTTTAATGAAGCGAATTAGAGCCTACGGCTCTAATGAGATGCTTCATGGAAACCCCTGCCATGGTAATTCATGCAGCCGGCGCCACAAAGGGGCCAGCCGCATGAATGGGGGGGTGGTCAGGGACGGCCATGGACAGATTAATGCTATGCATGAATCTATCCATGACATAGAGGGGGTGGCTGGAGTGAGGGAGCGGTGCCCGTGCGCCCTGATGGACAGGCCGCCATTGATAAACTCCTCTTTAAGGTGTCCTTAAGATATTTCATCCTGTTCTCCCTCTGCGAGGGCAGGATGAGTTCTGAGACTTTCCCCTTGTAACGGTGGTCAAGAAGGGTTGCCAACCAATAATGATCCTTCTCCTTGATGCCACTAATTCTCAGGTCCTTTTGCAGGCTTTGAAGAATAAAGGAGGCCATGCACTGCAAGTTTGCAGAGACATGTAAATCAGAGTGCTCCGAGTCACAGTATCTGGAACTGCCTCCTCCCAGCCACGTACTACTCCTGAAAACCATGAGGTATGTCTTCCTCTGCTACAATGCCTCCAAAACTGCCAGAATCCTCCTCATCCTTCTCCTCCTCATCTTGTGTGTTCTGTGGCATCACAAGAATGGTGTCTGCATAAAGCGGGCTTTTGAGAGGAATGGAAGTCTTCCTCTTCCTCCCGCTGCTCTGCCTCAAGTGACCCATCCATAATGCCATGCAGAGTCTGCTCCAGCAGGTAAACAAGCAGGATTGTGTCACCGATGCATGCATTGTCACGGCTCACCTTCCTTGTTGCCTCCTCAAATGGTGACAGTCCAGTGCATGCATCCTTTATCAGCAGTCATTGGCGTGGGGAAAAAAGTTGAGCTGCCCTGAGCCTGTCCTTGTGCCATACTCATACAGGTACTCATTGACAGCCCTCTGCTGTGTGTGCAGTCACTGTAGCATTGCCAAAGTTGAGTTCCACCTGGAGAGCATGTCACAAATCAGGTGGTTTACAGGCAGGTGAAATTCAGGCCGAATTTCAGCCAACCGAACACTGGCTGTGTATGACCATCTGAAATGGCTACATACTCTTCTAGCCTGCCTTAGAAGATCTGGCAACCCTGGGTGCCTGTTTAAGAAACACTGCACCACCAAATTGAGGACATGTGCCAGGCATGGTACATGTGTCAACTTTCCCTGCCAAAGGGCTAACAGAAGGTTAGTGCCATTATCACACAGCACCACTCCTGACTCAAGCTGGCATGGCATGAACCACCTCTAGGCCTGCCCCTGCAGTGCTGAAAGAATCTCTGCTCCGGTGTGGCTCCTTTCCCCTAGACAGACCAGCTGAATCGCCGCATGGCACCTTTTAGCCTGACTCATTGAATAGCCCCTTGAACACTTAGGGGGTACTGGTGGTTCATAGGACAATTCAGCAGAGGAGGGCATGGAGGAGGAGGAGGAAGGGGCGGAGCTTACAGATCTAGCATCATCACCACCAGCTGTATGGAGACATGGCAGCAAAACAAGCTCCAGCACTGAGCCCTGTCCTGCATCCTTCCTAGTTGAAAGGAGAGTTGCCCAGTGTGCTATGAACTAAATATATTGTCCCTTACCATGCTTGCTGGACCCCGTGTCAGCAGTAATGTGGACCTTGCTGCTGACTGCCTTGACCACCGATGCCAAAACATTGCCTTCCATGTGATGGTACAAAGCTGGAATTGCTTTACGTGAAAAGAAATAGCAACTGGGAGCCTGCCATTGTGGTACAGCACATTCTGCAGATTCACGGAATAGGGCAGAATCCACCAGACAGAAAGGTAGGAGTTGTAAAGCTAGCAATTTGGACAAGCTGGAATTTAGATGCTAGGCATGTGGCTGGCAGGGAGCGTATTTTTTTCAGTGCAGCAGCTGGGGCAGAGAAATTTGCATGCTATATTCTACAGTTGGTGGTGTGCTGCTGGCAGACGTGTTGCAAGGACCTGTGACACCCTTTTACATCATCCCTGTCAGTGGAGTCTGCTGAGAGGTCATGAGATATAGCGGGGGTAGACATGAAAGGTGAGGAGTAAGGAGGAGAAGAATTGTGTCCCTTGTGTGTGGCTTTCAGGTGTTCTTGCCAATGGGCTGAGTGGTGGGAGATTAAATGCCTTTTCTAGTATGTGGTACCCAAATTGCTGGTGTTTTTGCCACACTTGATCTGCTTGTGACAGAGATTGTAAAAGTGCGCTTGGCTGCACAAGTGCTAAAAAAGGTCCACACAGCTTAGCTGTGGGAAGTGGGCCGGGAGATAACAGCTCCACAATCTGATGGAATAGGGTGGCTGCTCTCTACTCTTTCATGATGGCTGCCTCTAGAGGACGTCCTGCCTTGTTGGGGTTGTTTCTTCCCCCCACTTTCCTCCTATGCTCTATCCGGCACCCAAGTTACGTCAGTGACCTCATCATCATCATCCCCTCCATCCTCATCATTACTGGAGCCAACTTGGCAATACGCTTCGGCTGGGGGAATATGACTGTCAATTTGTTGTTTATCAGTGTTCTCCCCTCTCTGTAGGTCCACGTTCCTCCTATCCTCTAATTTAGAACCAACATCAGAATCAAGTAGTGTCTGCGCACCCTCAAGAAGCAGGTGGCTGACACTGTGTTCAAATAATTCAGATGACTCCTCCATGCATGATGCTGGGGCTAAGGCAGGAGTAGCTGTGGACAAGGAGGAAGAATAAGCCACACTGGCAGCTGTGTTGGACTGCACACTAGTGTCTGTGCCTGAGGACAGACCATGTCTACCTTTGCCTGTGGACATGGATGCTAGTCCCCTCATAGTGGCGCGGGAATGTCTGCCTCTCCTTGTTGGCCTCCCAGACATAATTGGGGAAGTGGGCTTATTAACCAAATGTAATAGAAATTGGAAAATGTATGATTGGATGCACTTTTGGGAATGGAATTCTCTGAGGATTGTAGCAATCTATCTGCCTCTTGGACCAGTATCGCACTTTTTTGATGACTTTGCTGCCTGGCTACCCTACTTTCTCTTCTCTGAAATACCCATGATCATTCTTGGTGACTTCAACATTCCTGTCACTATTAACAGCTCAGCTACAGCTCAACTTTTAAACTTAACCTCATCTTTTGATCTAACCCAATGGACACACACTTCCACTCACTCCAGTGGTAATACCCTTGACCTTGTATTCTCCCATCTCTGCAATCCTTGCAACCTCACCAACACCCCCTTTCCTCTTTCTGATCACAACCTCATCTGTTTCACTGTATGCTTGCCTCCAACCGCCCATCCCTCCAAGCAGCAAATGATCACTTGTAGGAACCTCCGCCACTTTAACCCTTCTCTTCTCTATTCTGCTACTGACCACCTATATGACAAAATCTCTCCCCTGTCCTGTCCAGACCTGGCCAGCTCTGTCTACAACAGTTCACTCTCATCCTCATTGGATGCACTTGCTCCTCTAACTGCACGCAGAATCAGGCCCCAACTGTTACAACCATGGTAAACTGACAACACTAGAAATCTCAAGAGACATTGCCGCGCTCTTGAGCAACTGTGGCGTAAAACGAAATGCCTGCAGGACTTCACCCTATATAAATCTGCTCTTCTAAAATACAATTCCTGCCTCCACGCTGCCAATCAAGCCTACTTTTTCTCTCTTATTAATACCTTGCCATCTAGTCCCCGTCGGCTCTTCTCAACCTTTAACTCTCTGCTTCATTCCCCACCCCCTCTACCCATTAACTCAATCAGTGCCTAAGAGATCGCCAATCACTTCAAAGACAAGATTGATGCAATACGTGAGGAGACTGCCACTGTGCGTACATCTTCCCCTTACAACATACTTTGCCTAACAGCACAGTCGACACTCTTCTCTTTTGAACTGGTTACTATTGAAGAGATTACAGAACTTTTTTCAGATGCCCACCTAACCAATTGTGCCCTGGATCCTGTTCCTTCACAACTATTACGGTCGCCCTCTTATTCTATCCTATGCTCCCTCACTCACATCTTCAATCTCTCCCTCTCTAGTGGCACCTTCTCCTCCCCTCTAAAACATGCAAATCACTCCCATACTTAAAAATCCCTCACTGGACCCCACCAACCTGAACAACTTAAGACTTATCTCATTGCTCTCATTCAACTCTAAATTTCTAGAACGCTTAGTCTACAATCGTCTTAGCTCTTACCTCAATGAAAATAACCTTCTTGACCCCTTACAGTCTGGCTTTCGCTTGCAACAGAAACTGCCTTACTAAAACTCACTATCAATTTACTAACTGCTAAAACCAATGCCCACTACTCCATACTCCTACTGCTTGACCCCTCTGCTGCCTTCGATAACGTTGACCACCCGCTTCTTCTCAATAAACTTTGTTCCCTTGGCCTCCAAGATTCTGCTTTATCCTGGTTCTCCTCCTACCTATCACAGTGCTCCTTCAGTGTAAGCCTACAACTCTGTCTCCTCCTTTCCATTGCCCCTTGCTGTCAGGGTCCCCGAAGGCTCTGTTCTTGGACCCCTTCTCTTCTCTATCTACACCTCCTCCCTTGGTCACTTGATAACCGCCCACGGTTTCCAATAATATTTATATGCTGATGACACCCAAATGTATCTGTCTACTCCTCACCTCACTCCTTCAGTCCCCTCTCGCATTACTAACTTACATATCAGCATGGACGTCACACAACTTCCTTAAACTAAATCTCTCTAAAACTGAGCTGGTAATATTCTACCCTGCCATTCACAACTCTGCCCCGAGCTACATCACCAATCTTGTCTCCAAATATCACCCAAACCGTCCTCTCTGTTCCTCCCAAGACCTCCTACTTCTCAAGCTCCCTCGTCTCCTCCTCCCATGCTCGTCTCCAGGATTTCTCCAGAACCTCTCCCATCCTCTGGAACACTCTACCTCAACCTGTCCGTCTATCTCCTTCTCTTGCTACCTTCCGGCAAACCCTGAAAACTCATCTCTTCAGGGAAGCCTATCACACCTCCAACTAATCTTTTACCACTTCCACCAACTCATCCCCCACAATTATATACTTTATTACTACCTGCCCCACCCTATTAGATTGTAAGCTCTTCTGAGCAAGGCCATCTTACTCCTCTTGTATTTGATTGTATTGTAACTATATTGTCTCCCTTTTACATTTTAAAGGGCTGCGTTAACTGTTGGCGCTATATAAGTCCTGTATAATAATAATGAAAAGGGGTGTTTGGTGTGCTTTAAATTGAGGACTGACACTGACAAAAATGTAAAAACTATAAAAAAAATAAAAAAGGGAGAACACCGGCGTCGCAGTCAGAAAAACTGCAGTTGACAATTAAAAAAAAGGGGGCAGGTAGGGGATGATAAAAAAAGCAAAAACAAGCAGCAACCAAAAAAAAGCGGTATACAGCACTAAATGTTATGCAATGCTGTGTTAAACACTGCACTACACTGACACTACACTATACTCACACATTACTGACACACTATACTATACTTACATTATACTGACACACTAAATTGACGCACTATACTGAAACACTACACTATACTCAGGTCCGGACTGGCCATAAGGTACACCGGGCATTTGCCCGGTGGGCCGGGGCCGCTGGGCTGCATGTCTTAGGAAGATTTGGCTGTAGGGCAGGCCGCGGGTGGATGAGTGGGATGGAGGGTCGGCAGCAGGCAATGTGCTGCATATGCGGGAGGAGTGGACAGAGTGTCACCATTCCCCCGCCCACCAAGCGGCTCCATAGTAACCTAGGCGACCACTGAACCGAAGGACCCGGTTCGCGCATGCGCCTAGCAGCCGTTGGTCACCTGGCAACCAGGATGCCGGGATTGAAAGAGGGACGGAGAGGCCGAGGCCTTCCACTCCACGCCACCATCTTCCATATATATGCTGCTGCAGCACCTTGCTGGCTTTCATGTGCAGGAGCCGGATCTTAGACCCGCCTCCTGCACATGAAAGCCGGCGAGTTGCTGCTGCCACCCATAGGGAAAGCAGTGCGGCTCCATCTCCTTCAACCTCCTCTCCACTCCAACAACAGCAGTGAGGATGGGCAGGAGGTGCAGGCTTCCAGGGAGCCACTGAAAGGAGCAGAGCAAACCACCCAATCAAGGAGACTGACATGGAAGGTACTGGTACCCCACTCACAGCCTTCTCTGCCAGCCCCCCCCTCTCTCAGCCCCCTTCACTTGCCACATCTCTCGCTGTCAGCCCTCCCCCTTCGCTCAGCCCCCCTTTCTGCCACATCTATCTCTGTCAGCCCCCCCATCTCACAGACCCCCTCTCTGTCACATCTCTCTCTGTCAGTCCCCCATCTCTCAGCCCCCCTCTCTGCCACATCTCTCTCTCTGTCAGCCCCCCGTCTCTCAGCCCACCTCTCTGCCACATTGTTAGTGAGTAAAGTGCAGCAAGAAGGGGTTAATGTTCTGCCACGGGTCACTAATGTGACCAGTGACAGTTATGTAACCCCTTTGTGCTACATTAGTGACATCTGTGTCAGTGTTATTAACCCCTTTATGAAGGGGTTAAAAAACACTGCCAGTGGTCACTAATGCAGCACAAAGGGTTTAATTAACTCCAACAATACCCACCTATGGGGAGGGATTAAATTGGAGTTTCCAGTTTAAACCGAAGTAGCCTTAAAAATCACCCCCCATGCCTAACCTGTGTATAAAAGACGTATATACCTATTTGCAGGCTGCACCAGTCCAGGCACGTTATCTCCTGTGTGAGCCAGTGGTATATGCAAGGGCGAGGAGGGTAGCGCAAACAACATATAGGACATAGAAACCTATGGTGATGTCACCACTGCAGGCTTTATTGGCCATTGTCAAGCGCTCTCTCCTCTCATCTGCTGCCAACCCTGACTAACACAGGGGATCATCTGACCAGACCGGCTGAGAATAGGAAAGTCCACGCGTTAATGGGCACAAATTACCTGCTTGCCCGGTGCGCTGACAACCCATGCTACGCTACTGTCTCTGGGCACTCAGCAATGGTGTGCCAGGCTCAGGCTGAAGGGGGGGCCATTCTACAGAGAAAAGTTGACTGTGGATGAAATATCTGTCACATTAAACTAAAAAAGGTACCATAACCGCATCCACACATCTTGGGAGCCCAAATCCGGTCGCCAACAGCCCCCGCGAATGCCTGCTCCCCCCGGGCTGCTCAGTCTAAAATGCCTGGGCCTATTTGTCTCAATCCAGGCCTGACTATACTTACATATATACTCACACTATACTCACACTATACTGGCACACTGACACTACACTAACACTCTACACTCAGAGGGACAATAAGTGACACACTAACTCGCTAGTAGCAAACTGAGCCCTGCTCTATCTATCTCCACTCCAACAACACACTACAAAAAACGTTCCTGTGGGAAGAAACCTTTTATAGTGTGGGGTGGGAGTATGAACACTGAGCCGTGATTGGACAAAGTCAACATCACTTTGTCCAATCACAGCTCTGACAGTGCTCTGTGTCATCATTGGCAAAGCCTTTGCTTTATCCAATTAGGGCCCTAGAATGCATTGTGAATTGTGCAGTGCATTGTGGGGCGCTTGTTGTGTGAACATCCCACTGAAATTAGGGTGTTCGCTGAACGGGCGATGTTTGGCCCTAACTTTTGCTCGGCCAAACCGTTCACCCAACTCTTTTAAAAAGTTTGATAGACTGCTTTAAATCTATACTTTATGTGAGTTGTAACCTTCCTTGTTTCTATCCTTTAGGGCCTATTTACACTATTCAATTGTAGTAATGCATGCTAAAACATGCAGCAATGCATTACATACAGTGCATTTTCATTAATTTTAATTGGCACTGCATCACACCTCAGACATGCAGCACAACTCACTGCAAGACATATATGAATGCAAAAAAATATATTTTTGGACAATGTGGCGAGGTGGGGTGGTGATGCCATGATCTCCACCTATCAGAGAATACTTGTAACTATTTTGACAGTGCTAAGCCCTGCCACTGTGTGAGTATTGGGAAAATTGGCACATGAATCATACTAATACAGAGAGCGGGGTTCCAGAGTGTTGCGTGAGCTAAGAAAACTGGGTATTCATTTCAGGTTTTGTAATCCCTGTTCTTGGTCTGGAGCTTGAAGGTCTCAAAGTATCTTGAGTGGGATTAAGCCTTCAATCTTGTGTCTAGGTCCAAGAGGCAGGTGTGCTTCCATTTGAAGACACATGTGTGATCCTGCCAGGAGACAGAGGTGCTCTACTTCAGAGACTGCACTCCATGTTGGAGAGTTTCCATGTTCATAGTACTGAGGCAGTTGAGCTGGCTATGCAAGTCTGGGAGACTGAAAAACTGGGACAACTAGGCAAGTCCAGGGGACTGAGGGAATCTGTAAGTCTCAGAGGATCGAGAGGCCAGGAGTGCCTGTACAGCAGGGAGCTGTGATTACAGGCTCAGTGAGCCTGTGGGTAGGGTGCAACATGGTGCACCGGCGGCAAGGTATACACTCAGAGGCGGACAAGGATGACAATAGTATATTGTAAAAGCTCAAACAATGTACAAACAGGCCTGGTGGAAAGGTACAGCCATTCTCAGCCACTTTTAAAGGGTAGCATAGGATTGAGATCTTGCAATGATGCTGACACTAATCACTCACATAAAGCATGTCAAATCCTGAGCCGGAGTTTTAAATACACTCTGCCTGACCCGAGATGGCCACTGAGGTCATGTGTGATGCCAGCATCCAAACGGGCAGCTGTCTCCCTGTGATCGCATGGAGTCATAAAGGAACCAAGTTCCTTACAACATCCTTCCCCTTCTGCATTTCCGCATTGGTCGAGCTCCACCTGCATAGGGGAATAAAGACTGTACCTGCCTACAAGCCAGGAAAGCCTAAAAAGCCAGGAGAGCTGATTGAGACAGTCTGAGGGACCAATGACAAGAGCAGCGGTGGAAGAGGGTAGCTTGGCATTTTCTGTTTTTTGTTGTATTGATCACTATCCCCTGTGTGGGCAACCACTTTGTAAACTTTGAGTTTTTGTTTTAAATAAAAGTGGCCTGGGGAGCCCTAAACATCACAGTTTGGATTGGAGTGGACTTACTAAAAAATGCTTATAACACTGAGCTCATGATTCCTCCATATCAATATGTGTAAAAACTGCCATACCGAAACTTCAACTTTAATTTTGTAGGACATTTTGTATCTTTATGACATTTCAAACCTCATCTGCAGGTGTTGAGAGATCTGTCTCACTTTACACTGCATCAGTAATTTTGTTGGTGATGTGCACGTGCGATGTCTTAAAGACAAGTATGTATTTATTTGCCATGGAGGCAAACTACAGTTATGCTTTATTGTTTTCTGTCTCTAGAGTTTCATTTATATGCTGTATGTGCACCCAAGCAGAAACTCCTCACCTAGTCCCAGCTGAACAATATCCAGACATCGGGATCTTTCACACAAATTGGCACGTGAAATAAATTAACTGTGTAGGTGCAGAAAAAAAAAGCTCTTGAAAAAAGTTGAACATTTAAGTTTCTGTACTTTATCTGTTGGCAGAACATTGTGTGTATCACTTTCACATGCATTAATATAAGCTAATTTATCAAACAGAAAATAACCCAGGAGAGACATTTCGGAGACTTGCTCCAACATGAGTTCTTCTTTTTTTTTTCACCGGGCAGGCATTGACAAGAAACTTTCTAAGGTGCTCGTTCGCTGAATCTTAATGATCTTATATCAGGAAGCATCAGCATCTAGTCTGAATATCAGCGTGCTTCCAAAATCTACTTAGACACTAATGACCATGACATATATCCCGAAGAAAGAAAAGTTAAAGCATTTTGCTTGAAAAAAAAAAGTTCTAATCCATCCCTAATTATCTGACAATGAAAGTCCTAAGAGAATGTTCTTTATTGCCCCAAGTCAGTCCTTTTTCTCTTTTTATTTTCCTCATCTGTGTTGAGAGCCGGCATGTCCAGCCAGAGCATGCTTTCAGAGGGACTTGCAGTCTAATGTTTCTACAAATACTCAATCATGTCAATTTGTGTTTTAAGTCATTGTCTTGATTTTCAAAAAAAAACAAAAAAACAGCAAAGCACCACAAAACATACAAAACCTGTGCGCATAATATCCAGGTTTCGGAACCTAGGTTTACAATAGTAACATGCTAGACAGCATGTATTTATGTTGCAAAATGATAAAGGATATTACTATAATGCCAAGATATTACATAGTACATTACAGAGTAAAGCATTCTATGCATTAAGGTAAAAAACATTCTGGGTGCAGCTCCCTAGCCCCCTTAGTACTAACTTGAGCGCAGTATCGATCCAATGATCTTCATGAGAGCAGCCACTCTTTTGGGTCTCTCTCTCCTCATCGGCTCACACAGCACCATTGGCTCCTACTGCTGTCTCTCACAGCCATTGAGCCAATGAGGACAGAGCGGGGGTGGGGCTGGGCTGTGGTTGGTGTGTGAATGAACAATGGCCATTCACAGGAGCATGGCTCGGGAGTGAGCCTGTTCGGGTGCCCTCATAGCAAGAGACTTATTATTGGAGGCAGCGGGAGGAGCTAGAACCACCGACTGGAGATCCAAAAAGAAGAGGATCGGGACTGCTCTGTGCAAAATCATTGAGCAGAGCAGGTAAGTATAACATGTTTTTGTTTTTTTTTTAACTAAAACTTTTAGTATCATTTTAACATTGCTGGGCCAGTTTGTTATATTCCAACCTTTGTTATTGGTTATCACGGGCCAGGTTGTAATGATTTATCATAAAGATTTTAATGTATATGTGAACCTTTACTTTGTAAATCTACCAATTCAGTTTACAATTAATACTTTTTTTTCTTTTTCTATAGGTGAGCACACAACCTTTGTTCTCAGCTGCATAAGAACCATAAGCCGGCCATTAATTATTCAAAATTTGGTCAGTTCAGAAGGGACTGGCCGAATTTGATCCATGTATGGGCAGTCTGATCCATCAATCAATTTTGGTACAACCAGCCTGTCAAATTTGTGGCATGCAATTACTGCCGGCGGTTATAGCCACTAATATTGACCATTGTGTTGATGGGAGAATCTGGTGATTTTCTTTCCTTCCACCCATGGTGGACAAAAAGAAAAACAATGAATCTATTGCTTGCCTTAGAGAGGCGGCGATAGAGACTGCAAGGGGGCATGTTAGCAGGAGGCAGAGAAACAACAGTACACTGATCTTTATAGGGAAGAGATGTGCACGGGAGGGCGGTGAGTAATCACAATTCTTTGCGATTAGATGACAGGCAGGCTGTACTACCAACACAGCTAGTAAACTGACCACACTGGGGTGGATGTGCTACCATGCCCAGCATGGTCAGTTTGAAACAGGGACACGGGGGACAACTGGAATGATTACCAGGTATTTCACGCAAATGAAACAATGTAAAGAGAACATACTTTTTCATGGTACAAGAGGCACATATCAGAAATATGAAATGTTGGGATGACAAATACTTTAAAAATTGTGGTACGCTGTTTGTAATACATTCCGAAATGAAATTCCCTTCTCTTACAATTTGATTAAATAGTATTGTTCCATGGAAAGCCATCTAAAGTACTATCACTAATTCATGGGCTGATAATAAAGGTATCTGTTTGTTTAGGTGACTTTTACATTATTATCACTTAGTGCCAACTGCATGTAGTATTTTATTACTTATAAAAGAGCAGTCAGTTCCTGACAATCTTGGTGTTACTGGCTGTGATGACAAAATGTTCTGGATGTTCTATTTTAAATATAATTACCCTATGTGTAAATTCAGCCTGCTATAATTCGTAATTGGTGCACATTCTTTGAGTTCATTGGTACAAGCTTTCTTTGATGTGATATTGCCCAAGCATTTTTATGTTTATCCTGCATTCTCATTTTTAAAGAATAGCTTGGGCTAAAAGAGTTACGCATTGCATTAAAGTTATACTAAACGTAAAAACATTTATACTTTGATGCATTGTTTGCATTAAGGTAAAAAAAGTTTTTCCATTTCCCTATGTGAAGGGGGAGAAGAGATCAGCGCTGTGAATGGCTGCATCTATTCTCCCCTCTCTTCCTCATCATACAGCATTCAAGCAGCAACAGGAGTCATTGGCTCTTGCTGTTGTCAATCAAATGCAGTGAAGATGAAGGACCTAAGTCCCGCTGTGTAAGTCTATGGAGCATGGATCCATAGACACACAGGTTGGGAGCGAGAATGCA
>BLSH010394298.1:100207-110893 GCA_018402905.1 Glandirana rugosa
GTGTGTCCTCTGTGTCCTCTCGTCTCTCGTTCCGACACCTACTACCCCCGTGTATTTGACTGGTGTCACAGTCCCGAGTCGTCGGTACTATATGACATCAGTCAAATGTCTCCCCTCCCATCTTTGACCGTCCTAGTCGGTTTATAAAGTCCACTATGTCCCCCGGTTTACTGCGTCGGGTTCGTGACACGACATATTGTAGGAAATTCCCTTGTCCTAGTTAAAGAAAAAAAAATCCAATTGTCTACGAAATTAACTTGTTCGACTTCAATGTTCGACTAACCGATGGTACGTGTCGACGTGGTCTAAAACTAAAGCATCTGTTAACCTAAAAAAAAAGAAATTGATCCTGTTCCCTTAAAGGATGTTATACAGCACAGTGCTTGGGCTGCGTCATTTGGCCCCCTGTATCACCTGAAATATTTGGCTGATCCTGCCAGTTTCTACCCTCCCCTCTGTAAACTGACTACAGTATATCATGGCTGCTGAGCCCTGACACTGTGGTCAGTTTATGTGCCCCCATCATCCACAGCCTTGCTCTCTGCTCTCCTGTGTCTCCTGTGTGCCCCCCCTACCTGTCAGCCCCCCTTTCTGCTGCTGGAATAACATTTACATTATCATATTATCCTCACTGTCTCCTAATCCTGTGCCCCTGTGTGTGTGTGATTTATTTAAAAAAAGCAGATTATACCTCATTTTAGAGCGGCGCGTGGCGATCACATGACCTGCCGGCTCTCTTCTACTCTCCTCCTCCCCTCCTGGCTCATGTCAGCGGTGGAATCTTAGCCCTGCCCGCTGCAGCTGTCAGGAGAGGAGAGAGTCGGCCGCTCACGTGATCGCCGAGCGGCACTCTGAAATGAGGTATAATCATTTTTTTTTATTTATAAATCACACACACAGGGGGACACAGGATTAGGAGACAGAGAGGATAGTATGCTAATGTCAGAGTGGCTTTGAAATGAAATTTCATACCCACCTGTCAGTCCCGACTTCAGGGGCAATTTCAGAGACATCTGTGTGGGTTTATGCACAGATGTCTATTGAAATTGCACCTGAAGTCGCCAAAAGTAGTAAAGAAACTACTTTTATGAATCGGTGTGACACCGCAATGTCGGCATTGCACCGATTCGGATGGTGCCATTGCTGGCAATTGCCGCTGATTTGGCATGCGATTTGACATGTTAAATTGCATGCCAATTCGTACCAATGTGAACCTAGGCTTAGATTTGACAAGTCGAGTTGAGCGAACCCGAACTGTAAAGTTCGGGTTCGTACCGCACTTTAGGGTGTCCGTGTCCCAAACCCAGACATTTGAGAAAAAGTCTGGGTTTGGGGTTCAGGTATTTTTTCACTCCTGTTGAATAGCTGCAGGGCAGCCAATCAACATCATCTCGTACTAGTGTAGGGAGAGAATGCTGCTGCTGCTGTGAGGGACAGATTAGCTTTAGAAAATCTGTTAAAAACAGTGATTTATTGGTGGGTGGGTGCTAGAGGAGATTTTTGTTTGCTAGAGTACATTTTGTTTGCTAAGCAAAGTGCCTCATATAAAACCTAAGGAATTTTTCTGTTTGTTAGGTGGGCGTTTGCAGCCATTTTTGCAAGTGCAGTGCAGTTGGCAACATTTTGGCGCATTTAAATACTGATTTTACATTGCAGTTAGACAAATTAAAAACATTTTTTTTTTTTTTCGTGCACAATATTACATTTGCGGCCAGAGGGGCATTTCTTGCACAAAATTAAAAAGTGTGTCTACATTGCTGGTTTAAAAAAAAAAAAAAATTCTAAATACTACATTTGCGGCCAGCGGTGCATTTCTTGCACAAAAATAAAAAGTGCGTCTACATTGCTGGTTTTAAAAAAAAGAATAATAAATAGTGCTACATAGTACATTTGCACCTTGCTGTGCATTTCTTGCACAAAATTAAAAAGTGTGTCGACATTGCTGGTTTAAAAAAAAGGAATGATAAATAGTGCTACATAGTACATTTGCACCTTGCTGTGCATTTCTTGCACAAAATTAAAAAGTGCATCGACATTGCTGGTTTAAAAAAAAAATAGTGCTACATTGTACATTTGCACCTTGCTGTGCATTTCTTGCACAAAATTAAATAGTGCGTCTACATTGCCGGTTTAAAAAATAATATAAATTTGTGCTAAATAGTACATTTGCATCCAGAATGAGGAGTGCATCAAATAAGGAACATGGTCGTGGTGCTGCTGGTGGTGGTGATGGTGAAGCTCCTGTTGCAAGGAGAGGACGTGGTCAATCTGTGCCAGCTACACGCACAAGTGAAACACCTTCCTCAGGTGCGAGTAGCCAACAGAACCTTCAACACTATATGGTAGGCCCGAATGCCGCTCAACCAATGGTGAGGCCAGAACAAGTACAGGTGATATTAGATTGGGTGGCTGACAATGCCTCCAGTTCCTTCACATTGTCTCCCACCTGGTCCCTTGCTGAAAGCTCAGAGTTGGCACCTGAACCCCATGGCCATCTGTCTTTCACTTCAGCCCCTTGTAAATCAGCCAAGCAGTCTGAGCCCTAAGTCATGCAGCAGTCTCTTATGCTGCTGCTGAGGGCATTCCCAAATGACACTGGGGGTTCAGTGGAAGCACAAGGCGAAGGCAGAGGAAGAGGAAGAGGTCGCCAACGCAGCTGTGGCACCGCCAGCACCTTAGAAGGTAGGGTTAGCATGGCTGAAATGTGGAAAAGCTTTGTCAGAAGCACGCCACAACAAACAGCACCACCAGCTGATAGGCAAAGTCTTAGCAGTAGGCAGCATTTCAGCAACATGGTGGAACAGTATGTGTGCACACGCCTACACGTACTGACTGATGGGTCTGCCCCATTCAACTTCTGGGTCTCCAAATTGGGCACATGGCCTGAGCTTGCCCTTTATGCCTTGGAAGTGCTGGCCTGCCCTGCAGCCAGTGTATTGTCTGAACGTGTGTTTAGCACGGCAGGGGGCGTTATCACAGACAAGCGCAGCCGCCTGTCCACAGCCAAAGTGGACAAGCTAATGTTTATTAAAATGAACCAGGCATGGATCCCACAAGACTTGTCTGTACCTTGTGCAGAATAGACATTTATACCGGCCTCACACAGCTATTGGTATACTTAAGTGAACATATTCTTTTTTTTTTTTTTATAGAACTTAAGTCTTTATTGGAATTTGTAACAGGAGAAACATGAAAAATAAACCATGGTACATTTTATATGGAAAAAGTGAACTCGTACTAGAACATCTCTGGGTTTGTCTGCAGATAGTGATCTTTTTTTTTAACATGTCTCAATATTTTGGGCCTACCCCAATTAGAAAAAAAAAAACAAACAAAAAACAGTGTTGGCTACCTCCTCCTCCTCCACCGCCACTTCCACCTACACCGCCACGGTCACCGCCTCCTCAACCCCCTACTCCACATCCACCTCCTCCTCCATTTTTTTAATGTGATTTTAAGTTATTTCCCTATCCACATTTGTTTGCGGGGCACTTGTCCTACTCTTACCCCCATTTTGCTTCCTTTTGCAGCCCTCTAGCCAGGACTTTTTTAGAGCCATTTTAGTGCCCAAAAGTTCGGGTCACCATTGACTTCAATGGGGTTCGAGGTCAAGTTTGGGTCAAGTTCGGGGCCGAACTTGAACTTTTTTGCGAAGTTCGGCCGAACCCGCCGAACCCGTACATCCAGGTGTCCGCTCAACTCTATTGACAAGCATTTAACCTTAGCAGTGGGGGATTGGGACTGCAAGGGTTTTTTTTTTTCCGTATTCTGGAGATGTTCTTTAAATGTACTATATGAACTATTTCATGTATTTCTCACTTGTCAACAATACAGCGCATGCTAACATAAGGTTGTTTTTTTTTTCATAAAATGTATACAATATATGCTATACTTAATAGCAGCCAATCCAAGAAGGTAAAATATTAGACTGATCAAAGTGTATGCGTATATTTTTTACTATGTTTAACATCACGCCTCACTATATACAGTATGTTTGGCAATTTTGGGTTTTTTTTGTGAATCTGTTGAAAAGTTTCTTACCTGGAGATCCTGCCAATAACAACACGTACCGTTTTTGGCTGACAATGCTAAGCCAATGTCTCGCAATTGGCAGCATGCATTGGCAGCCTGCCAGACTGCCTCCTTCAAATGGGCACTGGACTGATTTGCTTAAGAAAAATGTTTACACTGAGGTGTGATTCCAAACATACTAAAAACTTCATACACTTTAAAGGAAATAGCCTTAAAATATAACTAAAATACAAAACCTTTTTTTAAAAGCTTTTTATCTATTTATTTTTTTATTTTTAAGTTTTGGAGTGGAGGGATTTCCTCCCACTTCTTGTTGTGGCTATGGCACAGGAGGTGAAAAGGAAATCTCCCCAATAGACAACGAGATAGACGACGAATAGAAGGCAAAAAAAAAGAAGAAAAGAAACTTATAGCAGTTACAACCCTTTTCTTTGCACCCAAATTTTTTGCATGTTTTTCCCCTCCGCCATATTGCATGGCGGAGGTGGTAGTCACTGTTCATTGCTCTGGATGAAAGGTAAGAGAGTTTCTTCCTGGTTAAGTACTGTTTTATCTGAAAAATAAACCCCCACAAAAACAGTAGAGCATAGGCTGTTAAATAACTTGAAAAACGTAAAAACTTAATATAAAGAACGTTGTGCCAAAGTAAATGTTTTCTTTATCATTTCTATAGAAATAATGCCACAATGCATTCTATTTAAAGTGTAAGTGCCCTTAGACTGGCAGTGAGGGTAGTCTCTCCAGTGTGGATGCAGACAACAATAAATACCTGACAGAGATTCTAACCTTTCTTTATTCTATTAAATAGGTGTTTTTATTGCAGTCTGTGTTGAAGTTATTTTCCTTCACGTCTGGTCTTGGGGACCATCATATATGGACAAGGAAGTAGTAAAAATAATATGTATTAGACTGGACAATGTATATGTCACATAGGTTTCTTTCTTTCTTACAAATGGCGAGGGAATCCAGGGTCCTGTCTAATATTGACAAGACAAACTTTTTGATATCTCATAATTATAATAAGTTCTGTCCTGGGTCATGGAGCCCGTCTAAATTGTAGATCTTTGGGTGGGAAATGTCTCCATTCCTAGGTACGCATCTTACCCGGTAGCCAGACCTCATCATTGGTCTTGGTTGTAAACAGACCTTTTTTAAACAATATTTTATTGTAAATAAGTAAAGAACAGTACATAGTATTGACGTACATTAAGTACATCTGTCTACAGTGAAAAGCATACTTTAGGTGCAGTGTATATACAGTAATCATAAACTAACATTTTACAGTCATCGGTCTGAACTTCCAGATGAAACCTGTAAAGAAAGTTCTTGGTACGGATGCAACCATAACTGTAGTTATTATAAATGGTTTTAAATGTAGAGCTGGAGTCTCATTTCTCTGAAATGACAAGCTTGGGAGAGAGAAAATTGAAACTAGCCAGTTAAATGGATGGAAAAAGGGTGAATCTTAAACACTTTTGTCATGATCCTGGCGGTGGAGTCTGGTTTGTGCAGGGAACAACTTCTCTTACTATCCTGATTCTGGAACCACTGAAGGTGGGAACAGGAGGCTAGGGAGTGCACGATGGCACGACGGCTTGACTGATTGCAGATACAAGCAAGGTAGGCTCCTTCCAAAGCTCGTGCAGAGATGGTAGAGTGGTGGTACAGGCTGGGTCGGCAACTGTCAGGCAAGGCAGTACAGAAGGAGCAGGCAGTAGAGTAGTCAGGCACAGGCAGGGTCGTCAGCAAGCGGGCAGCGTGGTACACAAGGAGCAGGCAGGAGAGTGGTCGTGGACGGTCGGTGCAGGCAGAAAGCAAGGATAATCAGGTCAAGCCTGGGGTCACAGGAACAGGAAACACTCCAATTCTGATTGCTGGGGACACGGGATACACTGTAGAATGGACAGCAGCGGCTGTCTCCTGCTGTCTAGTTTAAATAAGTTGTCTGATGCCAATGCCGGCGCACACCTGCCACGTGCACGCGCGATCCCGCCTGTGCAGAGGAACAGCCGTTCTGCCTAAGTTTTCAGCCTGTGTTCCCTGACAGCTTCCATAGAATGTATATTAAAAGTTCCATTTGGTGTCACCCAATGTTGTTGGAATGATGATATGTAAAGAAGTATGATGTTTGCGGTTATCTGAAGGGTATAAGGGGTGTAAGGGAAGGTATACGAAAAGGGTAGGGAAAAAAGAAAGAAAAAAGGGAGTGGGGGAAGGGGGTGAACGGAAAGGAAGTGAGTTCACCTCCTTGGTCTCCATGGTTAACAAAACTACTTATTTTAGGAATATATATATTTGTATGAGTGATTTAGAGAGTCATGAACTGAGTCTTGAGTAGTAATATTAGTAGTAGTAGTAGTAGTGGTAGTCTTACTTGAAACAGACCTTTTTATATGTGAGCTGACCAATGCTCTGTGCTCTGTCTGCTCTGTGGAAATATTACAAATTCAGTTTTAGAAAGACTGAGTTTGAGGAAGTGGTGTGACATCTATACTGATATCCAATTAGAAGCAAAATGGAGGTGAATATGTGGTAATTTTATTGAAAGTAGAAAAAATTATTAAGCCAATGCATTTGGGGTAACAAAGACTCCCCCTTCTGCAGGACTGCTGCTGTATGTTAATGGTGAGTGGGGATATATCCAAAACTGGCCTGTCTGTGACCGACATTTGGATAGTTGCTGGTTAATTTGGCGATGGCAGCAGGATGCTGCACAAGAGACCAAGTAGGATTTTTCCTTTCTGGAAGATCCAGAATAGAGCATCTAAAAAAAGTTAAGCTGCAATTTTTTAATATTTTAAAATCCTACTTGAATGTGGTTATAACTAGATTATGGTTATTGATCCTTTAGAAGACCTTATTCTCATAATTTGAATAATAGAAAGGCAACATAGGGAATATGAGCATGGTGGTGTAGTAGTTTACAATGTACGAGTCTTGTTGCTTCAAGCTTGATTATGTACTTTTTAATGACTGTCTAAATAAAAACTGCCATTTTTTTAAAAACTGTATGCACTTTATGACTCTTTCTGGTCCTGTAAAAGTCCCTTACTTTTTTCCTATATATGCTATGGTTTCTGTTGTATAAAAGTGTGACTTGCAGGAAATTATTACCTACAGTGCAGGGTTGGGACTGAACATGAACCTTGTCATATAATATAAAGTGCCCACTCTGGTGTAAAGGCCCATATTGGCAAGGCTCAGAAGATCCATAACCTTTATATACTGAATGGCAATATTGGCGACAGGATACTGGTGTTGCATGGCTTCTAGATAATGTTACTGTGTTAACTTGTGTTCAGCTGAGGCTGAATGGCTCTCCATGTTAACACCAGAGAACACACTGTTTTCCCTATGTGCCAGTCATTTAACCCTCCTGTGAATGACAGAGCAGCCACAAGATTAGCTGTTGTCTTATTATACTGTTCACGCTGCTACACCTCTAGTTATGTATGCTTGCCCTGTGGTACTGAAATGTAGCCTGCTAATATCAATCTCACCTTTGTCAAAAGTGAAATCTGTAATAAAAACAGTGTTAAAAAGAGAAGAGAAAAATAATGAGAATTTATTGCCATCTGGTCTATTCCAGAATAATTCTACAATGCCTTTTTTTTCTACAGTATACCTCCACTCTCGACATTCATGAATCTCCAGCTCAATGCTGTAAAATGGAAAGAAAGTATACTCTGCAGCCATTAAAAATTAACTCTTGGTTTAAGACAAGATTTACCCTTGTAGTGTGCCCCTTCCTCCTGCACTTTAAGGATTAAATGCTCATTTAGTCTAAGATTGTATTGCTTACATTATTCCTGGCTCTGACAGGCTTCCCCAATCCATGTGACTAATCTGCAGCTTCCTAAAACTAAAACTGGATCAGATTTTGGCTGTTTCAGCAGAGAACGGACGAGATTTGATCCATGTATTGGGAGGGCTCATTGTACTGAAGTCAATCCATGGATTGACTTCAGTACAACCAGCCAGTCGGATAGCATGCAAGTACTGTCAGCGGCTATAGCTGCTAGCAGTAATCATGATGTCCTAGTGGCCTAGTGGAACCCATGTCTGCAGAAAAGAAAATTGAATTGTCTATGGCTTATCTAAGAAGCTTTAGGCTGCAGCCGCATGCTTGTCTCTTCAAGTACAATTCATGGTAAAAGCCATGGACTGTTCTTGATGACACCAAGGGACTACCTACAGCCCAGAGCTTGTGGACAACACTGGAGCATTCCACGCTGAGGGCTAGGATAATTGATACACTTTATCCCTGCATGACCTACAATAAAGGAGCATAGAACCCAGGAGGTCTGGGTGGGATTGGGGGTCTGAGGTGGGTTGTCACTCCAAGGGTAGATTTTGCCTTATGTCTGGAGTGAAGTTCATACAGTAAGTCTCTCTTAAGGCATCTACTATACATAGAAGTTGCTTAATACTTCTACAGGTAGAAATATGTCATTAATGACTTGTTTAAAGTGAGAACCCCAGCTGTCATGCTCATCTTCTCCTTATTACTCAGTGGGTCATCAATTTAAAAAAGTACATCCAAATCAGGCTGTCTTAACACTTGATAAGGCCATGCTTGTTCCACATGATAAGTGACTCACGAGAAGAAATTAAAAGGATGACCCCCCTGTGATGAACAGACTGCATATATTCTAATTTCACTACACCTCACATACTGAGATATGTACCAATTAAAAAAAAAACATACAGCAGGTAGAGGGTCTTTCCATTCAGTGTGTATTTGGCTGTGAAATTAATTTGATTTCTTTTACAATCAGCTTGGCTCACATGCAGCAGCAAAACCCAAACTGATGCATTGCACTTTGAAAAAAAGGCTTTTTTTTTGGTAGTTTTAGCAGTGACACATGCTTTTTCATCAATTGGTAATAGGCCCGCTTTGGCAGGCAGGTAAAAATTGGCCAGTAGTTCGTTGTGGCTACCCCTGTCCTTGCTGATGTAAAACTGCCTTGCTTCTGACCAATTTTTATTAAACTCTCATTTAGAATGTGTAGAGTGCAGATGATACAGCAGTGTAAAATTGACAGGACATTTTTAATGCTCAACTTTGGTCTGGAAGAAAAAAAAAACATTGCAGTTCCCTGCAGTGTATGTGGATAAGGCAGGAGTGTGACTGCTTCCAGGAGCACCTTAGAGAGGAGGCTTCATGGGACCAGTTGCATCACTGGAGGGACCCTGGTGGTGCAAGGAATAAGGTATTGCCCCCTTGCAGTGGGCTTTTTTCTTGTGCTCAGAGTTGGGTTTTAAGGAGGGAGAAGTGGCTGAAATGTACTAGACATAAGTTCAGGCAGCAGTTTTATTACATAGATTAAGATAATACAAAAGGACACAGCAGTGTAAAATTGTCTAGTAGCAGGGTATTTTTTTACCAGGGATAATAGGCCTAACCAGTGTATGTCAAAATTGTATTTGTACTATGGGGGATTGGGGGGGGGGGGGTCCTAAATGTGAGTGATATGAGGGGGCTTAGGTGTACACTTCTTGCATTTAATTTTATTCGCAAAAACAGTACCCCCAAAATAAGAGAAAACCTCAAAGTGACTTTTTTTTACTTTCAATAAGTTTTTATTCAGTTTCTTGCAAAATGAACAAAGCCATACAGTACAGTGTATTGGTACAAAAAGAAGAATAGAGGAGAGCTAAATTCTACATAGCGATTCAAATAGCAACTCGACAACTGAAAAGGTAATCTAACATTCGTTGTGCCACAAAGGACTGTTTCTAGATAGAACATTCTTAAACGGCTAGTCTAGGAACATGATAGAATCGCATACCTGTTGAAGTAAGTAAGTCAGACCTCGTGTAAGAATCCCCCTGTCCTGTGGGGGATGTATTGAGGGGCTCTCACCCCCGACGCACCCCATAAAGGGAACATTCTGTGCGAAAGGGGGAGAGGGCCTCCCCAGATCTCTAGTCAAAAGTTGGTAACTTACATCCTATTGTCAGAGATAACTTTGGAGAAGAATAACTGTAACCAAAAACCTTCTGACCGGGGATAGCGGCCCTCTGATATGAAAGACCATATGGGCGCAATCCTCAGAGAACGTGAGGTGAATTCAAAAGGGGAAAGAGGAAAGAGGGAGAAAAAGAGAAGGAGAAAGCTAAAGATCAAGGGTGAAGCAACCTTTGTTGGTCTACAAGGTGTGCCCAGGAATAAAGGATATCCCTATATATTCCGCCCAGGGTTCCCATATACCCTCAAACTGATTGGTGGTGTCTGCTAGGATGCTGGTTAACTTTTCCTGGGACATGATCCAGGATATTTTCCGAACACATTCTGCAAAAGACACCTTTGGTTTTTTCCAGGATCTTGCAATAACAAGTTTTGCCCCTATTAAGATAAAGTGGGTTAGTTTTCTGTTAGGTTTAGATAGATTTGGGATGTGGGAGTTTAGCAATGCTATCTCCGGAGTTCTAGGGGTCTGAGCTTTGGTCAATTTGTCTATGAGGTTAAAAATTTTTCTCCAGAAGGATCTGATCCTCGGACATTCCCACCAGATATGCGGCATTGATCCTCGTAGGTCACAACCTCTAAAGCAAAGTGGATTGGCCGTGGAATATATTCGGGCTAGTTTCGTAGGGGTGAGATACCATCTGGTTATAATCTTTAAACTTGCCTCCATAAGTACAGTATTT
>BLSH010394298.1:116163-136122 GCA_018402905.1 Glandirana rugosa
AATGTTGGTGAAACGATCTCGAATCTCTACTCCAGACGACGGTGGTCCCTTAACTCCTACTTAGAAGACCAATATTCTAAAAAACAAGAGTAATAACTACACAGAAAAAAACCCCAAACTTCAGTCACCCGTGAAAGTCGACGACAGTACAAGTATCGTTCGAAAGAAAAAGAATGTTTTGCAGAGAATTTTTACCCGAAAACAAAGTCCCTTAACATAAAACTTCAAAAAGTAAATAAGACCCCTAAATTGACAAAAAATAAATACAACAACCCAGAAATAAAATCCAATTTAACAAAAAAACAAAAAGAACGTCGTTCTGGGAATTTTTTTTCAGTGAGGGGAGCCCTCCTGGGCATGCTGGCGCTGTGTAGGACGCTCGGGGCCGGGGTGAGCGCGGAGCTCCGGGATTAGCCGTCCATGTCGGAGCTCCCGCGCATGCGCACTCCCAAAGTGACTTTTTTTTAAGGGTCTTGCTGCAAGAAAAACAAAAAAACAATTTAACCTAAAATAAAGACCCAACAACATAAATAAAAAACAGTTAAATCCCCAGAATAAATGAAAAACTTCAAAATACAATTCCCTGAAACAAAAGCCCATTTTTAAGAGACGTTTTGTAAGAAAAAGAAAGCTTGCTATGAACATGACAGCAGCTGAAAGTGCCCACTGACTTCAAACCCCAAAAAAAGACACATCAATAATGAGAACAAAAAATCTTATAACCAGAAGATTCATCCTCAATTCCCTGGTGGCAGCAGACCTCATCTCTAAGCTCTAGCAAAGTGGTTGTAAAGACAGGAGGTTTTTTATCTTAATGCAAAAAACCTTCTGTGTGCAGCAGCCACCCTAATACTTTCCTGAGCCCATCTCGATCCAGCGATGTTGCATGAGAGACTCAGCTGCCCAGGACTCTCCCTCCTCATTGGCTGAGACAGCAGTGAAGCGCCATTGGCTCCCACTGCTGTCAATCAAAGTCAGTGAGCCAGTGAGGAGAGAGAGGGGGCTGGGCCGGGCCACGGCTCCATGTCTAAATGGACAGACGAAGCTGCGGCTCAGGTGCCCCCATAGCAAGCTGCTTGCTGTGGGGGCACTCAACAGGAGGGAGGGGCCAGGAGCACCGAAGAGGGACCCGAGAAGGGGAGGATCTGGGCTGCTCTGTGCAAAACCACCGAACAGAGCAGGTAAGTATAACATGTTTGTTATTTTTAACAAATAAAAAAACTGAGACTTTAGTATCACTTTAGTCGGTTTTTGTATGCTGTCTATATACCTAACCTCTTAAATAAAGTTAATAATGTACATTATAAGTACAAAGTTTACCTGGAGGCATACAAACACATAGACAAAGCAGAAAAAGTGTTTTGATACTAGTAACTCAATATGTCAATGTGTTCATATTTTTTCTATAATAATAGACAGTTACAGAAGTGGAAACAAATACTGTAGGCAAGACACTAAGTTAATAATGAGTGATAATATATATATATATATATATATATATATTTACATTTTATAAATGCAATGTATGTATTTTAATGTATATATACTGTGTGTATATATATAAATATATATATATATGTCTATATATATATACATTTTTACATGACTATTGTATAAAATGAATTTCAGCTTCAGGCCCTTTTTTATATGATAGTATTTTATCTTTCTGAGTCATGGGATTGTAGAAAGGGCTATTTGTTATTCATGTGCACTGCACACACAAATGGGGTTATTTATCAAAAAGAAAACTGCGTTTGAGGCAATGCACCTTAAACACTGCTTTCATTATAATGCCATGGCTGCTTAATAAATGGCCAGTGGCTTTGACACCTTGAGCTCTGTGTTCTGGAACTTCAAGAATGGTAGAGCCAAGCTCTGCTTATTATAGTAATACACTGTTATGCTACAAAATGGATAACTGAAGAAGTAACAGATTAGATTTCTCTTATAAAGATCCTGGGAACTTTAGAAAAGGTAGAAGGTTTTAGCATCATCAGTGAGCGGATATTTAGACCTTGACATTTAAACCTAAAATCGGGACCATTCATGATTTCTGCCAAGCATCCCTTGCCTTTGGGGGGCTGTATTGATCGTGTATTGCACAATTACAAACATTGTCTGTAAAAACGCTGTCTGAACCAGAGCTTGTGTCCACATTGGAAGATTTTAACTCCATTACTTTTGGGGGGTGAACCCAAAATTTGGGATTTTCTTTTACTTTCACGTTCAGCGATAATAGTAAACATGACAAATAGAGAGGATTAATCTTTCTAACAAGGGGCACAGACAGCAATAAAAACCAGACGTGTTTTAATTCCTCTCTCCACTCTATCCAAAATTAAAAAAAATATATCACTTAATTATAATTTAAATTGATTGATGGCTTTCCCGGAAATTTGGGAAGCTTGCATAACCAATGCTTGGAAGGAGGAAGTGGTATCAACGGATATTAAATTGTTTCACCATTGTCCTCCACTTTGATTCTCCACTTTACATCTTCTCATGTCTCAGAAACATCAGATGGACCTCTTTTCAGCCATTCAGAGACTGCTGTCTTTGGGTGTTTTTGGTTCACCCATTCAACAGTTTTCAGGGTCCCTATTCTAACCTGTTTTTCAGTTCAAAAGCCTGAAGGAGACTTTAGAGCCAATGTGGACTTCTGCCTCTTAACACATTCATGTACACAATGTTTTGGGTGGAATCTGTTCAGTTGTAGAGACTACGGTACTCTGACCTTGTTTGTCTTTTAGCCAATGCTCCGTGGCCTCTGCCAGATTGGCATTTATTTTTCCAAGGATTGATCTTCAACCTGCTTTTCAGGATCTAGTCTGACACTGTGTCTGGCAGTGGCTCTTCCTACTGAGCCACCTGATGCTCTTGATCGCTTCCTGCCTAATCTTTTGTTCAATCTCCATTGATACCCAGTTTCTTGCTGAATGCTGAACTCCTTACTCCACCCTTGAACTTCCTATTAAAGCCATGCTTTGCACTTACTGTTTTGGCAGATTCTTATGTATGTATGCTTCAGTATCTTGCTCTTTGTTCCTGCTTCTACACTGCATACTTATTCACCATTACCTATTTCAGGCTTAGTTTGTCCCGGCAAAAAGTATTATCAACTGTGGAAACCTTATTTTTCCCAGTGTGAGTCTCTGGTGGTTATCCCATATGTCTTTTCAGTGGGCTGTGTTCTTTCTTCAATTAGGAGTAGAACAACATTTGGCACTTATTGCATCTGGGGTCAGGTGTCTGCCCTGTTTTTTCTTATCATTGACCTGTACTTTCATACAAAAGGTGGCACAGGTTGCTCCTGCTGTTGAGCCTCACTTCAACCATGGAATTTCAGTCTAGTCTTGTCAGTGTTTTAAAACCTCAAAAGCCTATTTTAACTTCTTCGGGGCATTTACTTGACATCATTATTCCATAAGGTAGCATATCTTGTGGCTCGCACTTCGTTACCAGCATTTTCCTGTAAGGATCTCAGTTTGATTTTACATAAATACAAAGTTGCTTTGAAATTGAGACCAATAACAATTTCGCAAAGACAACCTCTGGATATGACGCTGATCACGTGCACTCTATTTCTTTGGTGAACCATGGTGAGGCCTGTTCTGACTGGAACTTGTACTGTTAAACCACTGTATGGTCTTGGCCACCATGCTGCAGCTCAGTTTCAGGGTCTTGGCAATCTTGTTATAGCCTAGGCCATCTTCATGTAGAGTAACAATTCTATTTTTGAGATCCTCAGAGAGTACTGTGCCATGAGGAGCCATGTTGAACTCCCAGTGACCAGTATGAGAGAATGAAAGTGATAACACCAAATTTAACACACCTGCTTCCCATTCACACCAGAGACCTTGTAACACGAATGAGTCACATGACACCGGGGAGGGAAAATGGCTAATTGGGCCCAATTTGGACATTTTCACTTAGGGATGTACTCACTTTTGTTGCCAGCGGTTTAGAAATGAATGGCTGTGTGTTGAGTTATTTTGAGGGGACAGCAAATTTACACTGTTTAACAAGCTGTACACTCACTACTTTACATTGTAGCAAAGTGACATTTCTCTTCAGTGTTGTCACATGAAAAGATAGAATAAAATATTTACAAAAATTTGAGGGGTGTACTCACTTTTGTGAGATACTGTGTGTGTGTGTGTATGTATATATATATATATATATATATATATATATATATATATTCTTCTTACACTGCCTGCAATGACTCCATATACTGTACACTGGTACACTGAAGGGAGTTGTATATATAGTCTACACTGAATGCAGCGTATATATATATATATATATATATATATATATATATATATATATATATATACACTCTACACTATAGCTATATGCTACACTGCCTACATGCCACTAACTAAATTAGCTAAACTAGCTCAATTTTCCACTCTCCACGTTCACACACTACATATGGCCGATGCTCAAGCGGCCTTATATAGTGTGGGGCATGAACTGAGACCCCTTAGCCACGATTGGCCAAAGGCACCCTGCCTCTGGCCAATCATGGCTCTCACAGAAGACCACGCTGTGATTGGCCAAAGCATGCAGGTCATGTGCATGCTTTAGCCAATCAGCATGTGTCATTTTCCGTAGTCTCGCAATGCATTATGGGGCGCTCAAATTTGGTGCGAATGCCCCATAATGTTCGAGATTTGGCGAACAGTCGAGATTCAACTTGAACATCGGGCCCATCCCTATTGCCTAATTATCATCAAGCTGAGTCCCTTGGACTCCAAGAAAAGGAGTTGCAAAAATTGTATTTTAAATACAAAGCCTGAAATATCCAGCTCTTGCTTCCCAATTCCAAAAATGATGTAATTAAGGGTGCGCCTAGAGCAAGGCCTAGGGGTGGTGTTCACAGGCCACTTACATACCTTGCCCGGGTTCAGCCAAATAAAACAATTTGGACTCACACTCTGGGCCCACCATCTGCTTCATGGGAAGTGAGGATGTAAGGAATGATACTAATCAAGTCTGAAAGTTGTTATGAATCTATTGTACTGTATAGTACTTGAAAAGAGACCACTGTGACAATGATGTTAAAAACCAATAATGGCAATTTTCTTTTCTAGGCTAATAAGCAGAGGGTTTTCAAGAAAATTAATTGGGGGACACTGGGAAACATGGGCCAAAGCAAAAAGAAGCGTAAAAACTTTTGTTGGGTGGGGAGCAAAAAATATATTTTTAATACTTAAAGGTTAAAATGCAACATTCCTTTAAATAATATGCCTGGGGTATGCACTGTGAAGAGGGGTATCTATACAATGTATACAACACATTGCAGTAAAACTGACATTTAAATGCCATTTAAATTGCCGGAAACTTCAGCTGCTTACTTCTGTTTGTAAACAAATAAATAGGGATTCCCTTCATTTGTACCAGACCCTTATCCTAGATGAGGGTCTGCTAAAGATGTTAATAGTGACCCCACCCCATAATTTTAGGGTTTCCCGCTAAAATAACATAACAGTCCCTTATCTTTGATTAGGGTCTGGTATGAATGTTAAGGTGGACCCCACCATTGATTTTAAGGGGATTCCTTACCAGACCTTTATCTGACCATGCAATCTGGCAGGCCAGGGAATGAGCAGACCAGTGTGTGTCCCCTCCTTCCTGAATCATATCAGGCCACATACCTTCAAAATGGGAAGTGTCCCTAGCTAAGCATCTTGCTGATGAGGTCAAGGGCCTCTTCCCTCAACCCTGTCCTTCTCAGAATCTGTAAGCCCCCTTTAAGTCAAGTCAAGTCAAGCTTTATTGTCAGTTCTTCCACATGTACAGTACCTACATACAGGGAACTGAAATTACATTTCTCTCGGATCCATGGTGCTTACAGGTAGTTCTAACAGTGGAGCCTAAGATCTAAATCACATAAATATAAAAATTTATGTGATTTACATCACATAAATATTAAAAATATTGGAGCCCCCAGATGTTGCCCCCTCCATGTGAACGAGATGGGATACATAGTGAAAAGTAAATAAATACACAAACACAGTGTTTGACAAGTTCTTTAACCACTTGCTGACCACCCTATAGCAGTTTTACTGCTACAGGGCAGCTACTGTGTGCAGGACCATGTGTGTATATATATATATATACGACAGAGGCTCGCTTCCACTATGATTATATACAGCGGGAGCCGATCAGACATGGATTCATGTCTTCCCCTAGTAAAAGCCAATTCCACTCTGTAGTAAAACACAGACTAGGAACACAGATAACCCTTTGAGTGCCTCAATGTTAAATTTTTCCCAGCCAGCGTTATTAGTACAGTGACATTGCATATTTTTAGCACTGATCACTGTATTAGTATCACTGGTTCCCAAAAATATGTCAGTTAGGGTTGATGTCCCACTATAAGTCACTGATTGCTGCCATTACTTGTAAAAAATAAATTAATTAATAAAAAGTCCATAAATATATCCCATAGTTTGTAGATATGCTTATTGGGATTTTTTTTACCAAAACTGGCCTAAATTGATGAAGAAATTTGATTGTTTAAATTTTTTTATTGGATATGTATTATAGCAGAAAGTAATAACTGTTTTTTTTTTTCAAAATTGTCAGTCTTTTTTTTGTTTATAGAGCAAAAAATAAAAATGCAAAGGTGATCAAATACCACCACAAGAAAGGCCTTTTTGTGGGAAAAAAATAACACACATTTTATTTGGGTACAGCGTTGCACAATTGTCAGTTAAAGTAACCCAGTGCCCTATCACAAAAAATGGCCTCGCCCCAATATACTTTGAAACAAAATTTAACCTGACATGGCAATATGTATATGTATGTACTGTATATACAGCAGTAAAGGCTGGTGCTCAATACTTGGGGGGGCGACAAAGCAACGCCACCTCCCCAGGGAGACGAACGGATGGAAAGGTGGAAGGCCTCCTTACCTTAGGAGGCAGATGACGAGTCCACCCGGGATGACACTGGGATCTCCCCTCCTCCTCCCTCCATTGTCTGAGCCAGAGTGCTGGATATGGCTGCGGGTGAGCTGTCCAAGTAGACTTCGCTCTGGGGCCGTTCCTTCTCCTCCCGGCCAAACAGGAAGTGGGTCCTGAGACTCCCTGGCCAAGCCGCTCCCTGATTGGCCAGGAGAAGAATCAGGAAGACAATAGCGAATATTAATTCGCTATTGTCACACAAGTGGGTGGGCACTGCCCTTTTTTGAAGCCAATGAGAGCCTCAGGCTCTAATCATATGTTTCAAAAAAAACCATTGGAATCCATGTGTCCGGCATCCTGCATGTAGATCAGGGGCCGGATGCCCGTAAGGGAGGGCAGCCACTGATATATAGTATCTAGCGACTTCTGTTTATTAGTTTCATTTTTGGTTGTTACATTTCACATAATTTACAGTTTAGGCATTGAGATAAAGAACGTGGGCCCTTTTTATTGAACGTTCTTTATAATTCTATAGTTACCAATCTGATTCCACCCCTACTGTGAGAATGAGACCTGAAAGCTGAAGTTTTGGATTCAAAGCAATAAAGACAGTTCTTAGGGGTCCATTTAGGGTTGCATTTTTTTTTTATTTCCATCAAGTTTTCAGTAATCATCATATTTTTGGTTTGAAACCTATGGTGCTTAAACCGCTTACACGTTCATTGCAAACAACGTCTTAAATGGGTGTTATGTACCAGTTACTTTTGAAAGTTTTTCTTTCTCTCTGCTAAGTCATGTTGGTAATTTTAATGATCTGCTTCCAGCACAAAAAGAAAAAAAAATGGAAATGATCCAGAACTGGAGTGGAACACCTGCTACTTCTCTGTCCAATTAAGCTGCTGCTGATTGTGTAACACTCCTCCCTCGGCTGCAACACCAAACTGACAGCTGTATAAAGCAAACACAGTGCATAGCAATGCAATGCAGGTACCTTCAGCTCCGCAGGAGAACGAGGCAAGTTACGGCAAGCTAGAAGAAAGCTGATTCCCAGGTGTGTTTTGTGAAGTTTAAGAAAGGCAAGAAACCGGCTGACAAAGTCAACATCTGTGATGTAAAGTTTAGTGTTTTCCATTATAAATGAAGGCACATTCATAGAATGCCAAAACAAAGAACCTTAATATAAAATGTGTCAAAAAGCTTTGCTGTTATTTCTTCTTTTATATACTGAACAAATAGTTTGGAAATTTTCCATGTAATTATTTAAAATGTTAATAAGACGTTTGCACTTCGTGTAGACTTGTTTTCACTTTTATAATTATTTGAGGGATAGGAGGAAGACCATGTGCAAGTTTCTTAGCATGTATGGGGCTAATTGAACAGCAGAGAAGCATACTACTGAAGAATGTTAAATTCCATGATGGTATAATACAGTATTCTTACATGTAAAGTGGTCTGATTATCCTGCGGATTAGGCGTAATCTTCCAATGAACAGCCCATGCCTGTGGTGAAAATGTCCCCTGCAGCTGATCAGTATCCATTTGTATGTGACCCACATACTAAATACAGTGTTTCAACAAGTTCATTACAGCACATAGGGCTCAGTTATTTTTTAATGATGGGAATTTTCTGGTACTTGACTACAAATTGTGCCTAACTACAATGAATATAATAGATTTGGCCATCCACTACTAAAGTTAAAGTCTGTGTAAAGTAACAACTTTTTTTAATTCCTGTTAGAGTAGGGAATAATTAAAAGCCTGCCATTTTTTTTTCTCTTTGTGCACCATTAGGCAGATTAACCCTAACCTCCTATCCCAGAGAGAGAGAGAGAAAAAAGGAAATATTTCCTAAGTGAGAGGAAATCATAACAAATGTCTCCATTAAAAGATTTTCCCTGTATTGCTGTCCTGGTGGCAAATGTAAAAATGTAGATTTCCGTTCACTTTCTGTACCAGTCACAGTGGCCACAAGTAGGGATGAGCAGGAATATGACCCAAATTCATGACCAGCTGAACACAGAAGAAAGTTGTCAGTACTGGGCCAATCAGCTGCAGCCAGGGTGTTCCCTGCCTCACAGCTGCACGTATATAAAGCCAGTAAGTGGACTAAAGCTGGATACACACTATACAATTTTCTTTAGATTTTTTTTTCTTTATACTTACCAAAATCATATAATATGAAGTCAAACCTAAACACACCAGTTTGTATGCAATCAGGTCAGCCCTTGCACTACATGGTTGGAGGTAACTCTAAAGGAAATAGAACAACAAAAGTTGTATAGTGTGTATCCAGCTTAAAGGATAACTCCAGTCAAAACACTTTTTTCCTATCGTTGATATTATTCATGTTATTCATGATATCGTTGATTTATCGTTGATATTATTCATGTTCTGGCTAGCTGATTGTTTAGCTTAGAAAGTCTTATCTAAGCCAGACAATCAGCTTCTTCCTGTTCTTCACCGACAACGCTATTTCCCTTTATCTGAATTTGCTAAGCTGTCTTTCACTTCCTGAAAAGGTTGTCAGTGGTTCTTAGACAGGCATGCCTAGACCTGCCCAGCCCCACCCAGCCCCACTCCCATCCCTGCTATCCTTCTCAGAACATGATCTCCTCCTGTCTTCATAGCCTCGTTCTGGCTGGCAGCTTCTCCTGAGAGAGAGAGAGGGGGTGGAGGGCAGGCTTTGGAAGTATGTTATGTTTGTTAGAAACTGTAAGATAGATTACAATGCAACATGCTGCAGATTTTCTACAGTGTAGAACCACGTGGTTGTTTCTGCATGGCACTGTGATGGGCACTGTGTGCATGGTGTGGCACATGCCCAGCTGCTGTGAACGGTGGAGGGAGCTGGGGAAGAAATATGAAAGAAATAAGGTACAGGCGGTCCCCTAGTTACAAACATCTGACTTACAAACGACTCCTACTTACAAACGGAGGGAGACAACAGGAAGTAACAGGAAATCTTCCCCTAGGAAGGGAAATTCACTCCTGTAAGAGTTATCATGGGAAAAAGGGGTCTCCACTGATGCTTTATCACCAAGGTTTGTTTCCACAACAACCCAAAATTTTCAAAATCCAATTATTATTGGAACAGGAAGTAAGGTGAAATCTTCTGAACAGAAACAAACAGCAAAACAAACATTACAGGGGTGTTACCCCTTCCCTATGCTATCCAAAAAGCTTGAAAATAGTTATTTTTGGCTGGAGCTACACTTAAAAAATGTACCTGTTCCAACTTACAAACAAATTCAACTTATGAACAAACCTACAGTCCCTATCTTGTTTGTAACCCGGGGACCGCCTGTACAAGGGAGGGGTTAATAAATGTGTGTATGAAAACACCTAGGATGGGTGCCTCCCTATAGGTGCAACATTACACTCTAAACAGAAAAAAATGGAAAGAAGAGGGCGCTAACCCATATGAAACTAAATGCCTAACTTTTTATTCACACTATTAATGCAAACAAATTGTTAAACAGATAGTTCATGCAAGTGGATTATGTGATGCCCCCAAAAATCAGTCCATTTAACATGTGTACATTTCTGCTGTATTCTTCTGTATTGCTCCTCCACCACGAATATATATTAACTACCTGTAGTGCTCTTTGTAGATTAAATCACTCACCAGTCTAAACTGACTCATTTTTGCACAAAAGAAGGTTACTAAGCACTTTTTCTTTAAGATCCTCCACAGCTTACTCCATGGCCAGATGTCTGTATCCAGATAAACTCCTCCACTCCACCATAGAAACTTAGAGATCTTCCACAGTTCACACCATAATCAGATGTCTATATACACTATCAGCGGGTAAAATGAGTATCAAACACTTCACCATTTTTCTAGGTAAATATATTTCTAAAGGTGCTAATGACATGAAAATTTCGCCACATGTCGGTAACAGCCCATGCAATTCACACATCTAAAGAAACCAAAACAAATAAGTTCAGAAATGGCACACAAATACCCACTTATATACAAAAAGGAAACACTGCCGTTCCACTTGCTGCCCTGGAGTCAGTGTGCGTTGCAATTACCAGATGTACCGGACCGGAAGTGACGTGACCGCCTCAACAAACAATTTGCTAAGCTGACATCATCCTGATGAATAGTCTGTATATTAAGTTGGGTATTTATTGTGCCAAAAATAGTTTTATATGGGTTAGCGCCCACTTCATTCCATTTTAAACTCAGAAAGAAGTCCACTGTGAAACCTATTTAGATGGAGTCGCATGTCTTCACTGCTACTCCCACATCCCTCAGAAGATGTTTTGTAGATCAAAATGCATAAGGGCGGAGCCAAGCAGTGACGTAATTATGCCGGCTCGGATGGCGTTTGTCAGCGTTAGTTTGTTAGCGTCAGTATTTACCCTTATTTAATAAATCAATTAGAAAACAGTTATACTATGTAGTTCCCACCAGAGGCGTAACTAGAACCTTTAGGGCCCCGGTGCAAGAAATTATGAAGAGACCCCTGGCCAGGGCCCTTCCCTCTTCCCGCTGATCTTGGGGCACTTTACTCCTATCGCGGGTCCCTTTATTACAGTACAGCAGCGGGGCCAGTTCACAAGTTCTGCAGCGTGCCCCCTTTCTGCAATCTTTGGGTCTCCCCATGGTGGTGAAATGCCATGGCCCGGTCACAATTGCAACCTTTGCAATCCTGATTGTTCCCTCACTGGTGTCAGTAGTTTTTAATTTTTATTTTATTATTTTTTTACCATTTCATTTTATTTCTTTTACAATTTTATTTTTACAATTCTTTTACTATTTCTTTTTAGGAGCTCTGTTGGGGGCTTTGATGAGATATCAGGGGTCTAAACAAACCTCAGCTCTCAATTTCTATCTGTGTAGCCTCAGCTGCACAGAATGAATGGACAGAAATAGCTGTGCACTGAGCCTCAGTTTACTATGCTTCAATTATGAATGAACCAATTGGTACCAATTACTGACATTACGTTACATAGAAGAGAGAGCCGTCCATCTTTCAGTAATCAGTACAAAGCAAAGTGAGACCTCCTGTGATGAGGTTTAACCTTCTGGTAAGCAGATTTGTTTGGTGGTGGCTGGAGCACTGAAGCTGATGAAGGTGTTTACAAGATTACATTTCATGTATAAAAAGACCATATTAGGTCAATGATGTCCCGGGCATCCCTGTACCCTTTTTTGTACATTGAAAAGTGAAATCTTGCTTTTTGTAAACTAGAGGATATTCTAAAGGACTGCTCTGCTACTTACTTTCTACAGCATTGTTTTTTTAATACATAATGGGGGAATTAAAAATGAGAGGTGCAAAAACAAGTTTGCATCACCCTTCTAAACATAGAAAATTGAGCAGATGCTGCTCTTAATTAACAAAAGCGGCTTGAGCCCCTTTGTTAATTAAGAGCGATCAGTTCTGTTTTATGCTGAATCTGTGTTTCTATTCCACTCTGAAATAGAATCTGGCACATGTGGTACAGATAGACCTGAAACAGCCCTAAAACAGGTCTATCTGCTTAATTAATGTGGCGCATGCCACTCCTGACAGTTTCCTTTGCCATTATTGAGGCACAAAAAACCTAGCTAATTCCCCAGAATGTAGGTATTTATCAACTCTTTCACACAACAAGGCAGTACTAAACAGGATAAGGCAGCCATATTTAAAACAATGTATTATAATTCATTAATTTAATTCAAAAATCCCTTCCTCTGCTACTCTACAGTAGCACTATGACAATATAACTCTCCCCTGACCATATCTTAATTGTCCATCTATTTTGGATGATAACCTCTTGAAGTTGGCTTGCCCAGGATAGGTACTATGGGGTCAATTCTCTAAGGCTAGGTTTCCACTATTGCGACCCCAAAGTTGCGCGATTTAGAGTGCGACTTTGAGTGCAGCTTTGCTCCAACTTTACAACTCTGGATCAAAGTTGCATCAGAAGTCAGAACAAAGTAGTGCAAAAAAACTTTTTTGGAGTTGCTACGACTTAAGTCACACCAATTAGAACAGGGACCATTGAAATACATGGATTTTGACTTGTCGTGCGACTTCATGTGTATCAAGTCGCACAACAACTCGCAGTAGTGGAAACAGAGCCTAAAGGTTACCGCATGCGATATGAAGGTCAAGTGACCCATTTTTCGGAAATATCGTATGAGATAATAAGAGTCAATTCATCAAAGTAAAGGAACGCTGCACTGGCCAGGAAGTGAAAAGTATACAATGTAAAAGTGTGAAAATGTTCTCTGAGCTCATGAATGAAAATAAATTGTAACATTTCATCAAAGGGAGATCGTTTTGTAAAAAAAAAATTGGGAAAAGACAACGCCAAAAATAATGCAAAATTTAAGTGCTAAATATTGCAGAACATAAATATTTAACGCCTTCAGTAAATAAAGCATGTTTTTTAGTAAATTGACTACTTTTGAGATAAATACCGCATTAGATATTTTAACTCAGATTCATGTGGTATTTATCTCTTAGTGAATTGACAAATACACATACACCACTCCTACACCGCCCCTGCCATTGAAATCAATGGGCAGCGCTTCTGAAGTGGCTGAACACCGCCTCGGAAACGCGGCACGCTGGCTTTTTTAACCCCTTTTTAACCCATTGTAAAGGGGGGTTAAAAGCGCCCCACTGCCGCCCGAATAGTGGCACCAAAGCACCATTATAACAGCGGTAAAGCGGCACTAAAACTTGCAGCGCTTTATCGCTACCGCCCCACCGATCCAGTGTGAGAGCGTCCTTAGTTTATTCCAAGAATTGGATACTCTTTTGTTAAAATAATACTAAGATTCTAAGATTAGTTTTGAACTTTCTTCCTGCTAGCTTAGGGTCTTAAATTTTTGGAAACAATTGACATTTTTTTTTTATTCAAAAAAAAAAAAACGTAAATGGAAAAATTAAGTAAAGAACGAGTTCACTTTAAAGAAAAAATTCTCACATCAGGTTAACAGAGTTTTTTCAGAGAAAGTTTTCATTTTTGGCAGGTGAAAAATATACTTGTCATCTTCAATAATTCTGTGAAGTGTATTTTCCAATGGACATCAAAATGAAAATCAACTGGAACTGGAGATCTATGAAATATGCAAGAGGTGTCAAAATTGCTGTTTTGAACATCTGGGTTAAATTACGTTTTCAGGTAGGAAATGATCAATTTGTATACATCTATAAAATGTCTTCATAAGTAATTCTGTGAACGTTATTCATTTTAAATGAAATGTATAAGGATTTGCATATTGTTTTTATTAATTTATGACAGAAACAATTTATTTTGCTTTATTCAATTGCTCAGGGATATTAACCGCTTGCCGACCGGCTCGCGTACATCTACTGCTGCAATGTGACGGCGTCCTGTGAATTGCCGTCTATAAGCGGCGGCTCACTCGTGCGCGCCAATCGGGCGGTAGCGCCCCGCCGGTGGCGCGCTCTCGTGCCTTCTGCACTCTGCAGGAGTGTGGCTGTGGCTCGGGTGAACTCGATCTCCACTGGCGGGCCGCGATTACCTAGCAGAGAGGAAGAACGGGGAACTGCCGATGTAAACACGGTGGTTCCCCGCTCTGTCTGGGCATGTAAGAGATCTACTGATTCCTGTCGATGGGATCAGTTAGATCTCTTATGCCCATGGTAGCCCAACCCCCTCACAGTTAGAACACGCATAGGGAACACAGCTAACTCCTAGATCTCCCCCTGCAGGTTAACCCCTTCACTGCCAATGACATTTATACAGTAATCAGTGGATATTTACATTTCTGATCGCTGTATAAATGTCATTGGTCCCAAAAAAGTGTCAAAAATGTCCGACATGTCCGCCTCAATAGCGCAGTCCCTATTAAAATCGCAGATCGCTGCCATTACTGGTAAGAAAAAAAAATTGTAAAAACGCCAGAAATGAATTCTCATGGTTTTTAAACGGGGCAACTTTTTCGCAAACCAATCAATAAACGCCGATTGTGATTTTTGTTACCAAAAATATGAGGAAGAATATAAATTGGCCAAAACCGATGAATAAATTTGTTTCTTTATATTTTTTTTTTTTGGATTTGTATTTTAGCAAAAAGTAAGAAATATTGTTTTTTTTTTTTTGCAAAATTGTCGCTCTTTTTTTGTTTATAGAAGTGGTCAGAAATGACACAGAGGTGATCAATACCACCAAAAAAAAGCCATATTTGTGGGGAAAAAAGGACGCAACTTTCGTTTGGGTACAACGTCCCACGATCGTGCAATTTTCAGTTAAAGCGACGCTGTGCCAAATCACATAAAGTGTTCTGGTCCTAACGTAGGAAATCCTTCCAGGGCTGAAGTGGTTAAAGGAAAATGTTAAAGTTAATTATTCTGTTAGATAAAGAGGAACTACTTATTTAATATTTTTTATTAATTTAGCCAGCAAGTAGAAGAACTCTTTTACATATCTGTAGCTCTATCTATTTACAGCTTGTTGTTTGTAGGCTGTCCCCTGTCCCCGGTGGACCATCTGGACTGCTGTTCTGTCTGAGGACCTGAAGCTGTTAATCATTGCAGCACTGGAAGCTCAGACAGGAAGAGGACAGGCATCTTTGCTTTGAAGATTCTTCTAGGATCCAGCAGTTAGTTAATGCAGAGCTAGCTGAGAAATGCTTTCAGTCAGCCACGACACCTTTTCCTTGAAAATATCAATAAGGTAAGAAATGTATTTTTCTGATTTTTACCTTTTAAAAGGCAGATGGACTCTAGAGCTGCACAATTCTGGCTAAAATGGGGATCACATTTTTTATTCTTACAATAAAGATCACAATTCTCATGGTGTAACATCATCTTTCACATTATACAAAAAATTTGGGCTAACTTTACTGTTTATTTTTTTTAAATTCATTAAAGTGTATTTTTTCCCAAAAAAATTGTTTTTGAAAGACTGTCGTGCAAATACAGTGTGACCTAAAATATTTCAACAACCGCCATTTTATTTTCTAGGGTCTCTGCTAAAAAAATATATATAATGTTTTGAGGTTCTAAGTAATTTTCTAGCAAAAAATACTGATGTTAACTTGTAAGCGACAAGTATCAGAAAAAGGCTTAGTCTTTAAGTGGTTAAACTGACCTCATGTACAGACTAAAGTTCATCCCTTTGATCTAAAAGAACCAAAAGATACTTTGTTTATAGTTCTCTCCCAGCGCTGACAATGTTGTGATAAACTTGGCAGGCTGCCTGTTTTTTTTTTGGGGGGGGGGGGGTTAACAGCTGTCAGTTGTGAGCAGAGAACTCTCTGCACTGAATCAAGGAAATGCTGTATTAAGATTGTGAGGTGGTTGAATCAAGATCGCAATTTTTTTAATGATTAATCGTGCAGCTCTAATGGACTCTATCCAAAATTTGACCTGGCATCAGCCTCCTGCAATCCACTGTACGATATAGCTCAGACTGGAAGAGGGAGAAGCAACAATAGGAGTCAGTCAGCTGTGCTGCAGTGCTCAGGTGCTAACATGACATGCTATTAGGAGGAGAGAGCAGAGTGACATAAAGATCTATCTGCTCCACTTTTATTGTACATTCACAGGCTGGGGGTGGGACAATGCCTGTAAGTGTCACTTAAAGTGTCTGTAAACCCTTTTATATACACAGTGACTGGCCACAGGTAATACATATATCTGAAACAAATCCGCCTACATAAGTTGTACCTGTTTATCTGCAGTTTTCTATTTTCTACATCCGTTCAAAATGCTAAATTTATAAAGCTTGTCTGGGGTTTCAGAAAGCAGGGGAGCTGAAGTTACACTCTGCAGAGCTCAGGGCTGAGAGCTAAGAACTGATTAGAGGGAAGAGACACCACCCCATCCCCCCCCCCCCCCACACACACACACACAAAACACACAGGAACAGAACTAAGGCTGTCAGTCAGAGGCTGTGTGCTGGAGCTTCCTCCCCACCACCTTTTTATCTCTTGGTGTAAGGAAAACATGTCAGAAGTGAGTCATGCAGTTAGCAGAGGTACAAGGCAGCAGACAGAAATGACACTAAACCCTGGTTCACACTGCCCAACTTGTCATGCGACTTGAGAGTTTAAAGCTGCATGACAAGTCGTGCCCCATTAACTGCAATGGAACTATTCTAATCAGTGCAATGGTTCCTGCACTACTTTTGGTGTGACTTCAATAAGACTTGTGTTGACTTTTGAGAGAACCAAAAAAGAAAGAGCTAAGAAAATTGCCAGTGGGACTTTAATGGTGCTGGTAATCCCTTCCCTGAAACGATACACCAATATTGATGATAAAAAATGCAACTTTATTAGTTATTTAAAAATAGACATAATGGGGTCTCCATACACATCAGTGCTAACCTCCCATTACATTAAAATAACATGGTAATGACTCTATATACATAGCTTCTACAATCAGTTCATGGTTAGATGTTACACAGAGAAGATACCATACTGTCCCAGCTAATGAGCATAGAATTGATAAAGACCATGCCAGGGAAGTGAGGGCTATCGGTCCATGAACTGAGCAGCGATCCAAGTCGCCCAACGCGTTTCGCCCTAAATTCTGGGCTTCTTCAGGGAATGGATCAAGCTATAGTCATTGAAACATAGATATAATAATAAACAAACGTGTATATAACAGCAAAACACTTAAAGCACAATCCAAAATAATAGACTGACTTATCACATATCGTCATATACAGATATGGTCTCGATTTACATCTATATATACATGAATGTATGTTATTGGCTAACTTTCTTCATGCACGATATTATCACTGTGACATAGTCAGATGCACTATCATAATGTGAAAAAATACCCAAATACCACACCAGACAATGCTACAAAGCTCCATTACCTTATGAACGAAAATATAGGTACCAGAAATGTATAACAGCCAAGTAGCTGATGTCACTTTAACAGGTAGCGGTTCTGTTTGTATGAATCATTGAAATCTTAAAAAGAAAGAAAACCAAGCAGAACATTTCGTGAGGTCACGAGCCAAAAAAAAATCCCAGATGTTCCATAGACTGCAGAACAGTGGGAGTAGTGTACTATATGGAATGTCTATGTAAGTCTTTCTATGTGGGGAAAACTAAAAGACCTTTTCATCATAGGATCAGAGACTATGTGTATGAGATTTCAAATGGAAAACTGGAGTCGGCCATTAGTCGACATATAGGCCTTTATCATAAATTTGATCTGAAGTATATGAAATTCTTTGCCTTGGAACATGTGGAAGAGTCTGAGAGGGGGGGCAATATCGATGTACAATTATTACGTCTTGAAACAAAGTGGATTTTCCAACTCAAGGCCACTAGAGCTCCGGGCTTGAACGAAAATATACGTTTAAAACCTTTTCTTTAAACGGATAGCGAACATCTCATATTGAGGGATGAGCAGATTTTGGACTGTGGATTTTGTTTTTTGTTTTTTGTTTTTTTTTTTCTCAGTTTTTACCCCTGTTACAACGGCCCTAGCGGCATCCTTTAGATGCGCTCGGAGATATGTGTTCTCCCAGAAATTATATCTGTTTTTTACTGTGTCTGTAGTCACCTTGGCTATGGAAAGCCTGCTGTCTTGGTTTTCATTACCACAGGTTTTATCAGCAGATGCCCAGTGACAAGGCTATCCATTATCAGTATTGTTTATTTTCTTTAAAATATTTATACATTTTCCCTCTATGTATTTGTATATGCGCACTGCTAGAGGGATAATGTGAAAGCTGGCCCATCCAGGTGCTGGTGCACTTGTATATTGGGCTAGCGCCTGTTTTTTTACTCTTTAATGTTTCTTTCTTCTTTTTTCTTGGGAGTACATGGTGGGACGGGGCGGAGTTTGGGTCGGTCCGGATCACGGTCTCTCCCCCCTCTCCTGCCTCTCATGGCTATCTAGTTCCCATGTCTCCTCCCCACCTGTTCCTATATCCTATCCTTCCCCTTTTCCCTCCCTCCTGTCTATTTGACGGGGAGGGTTTCCTTCCTGCCCGGATTGACATGAGAGGTGATGCTATACTGGATGGACTGTTTTCCCAGCAGTTCTGACCATCCGCCACGTCCCGCCACTACAAAGGGGCGTTTCGCATGCTAATCGGCTGCCAGATACGTGGGGCAGCTGTATGCATGCCCCGTAGCATATTTCCTTTCAAGACACAGACACTGATATGACGTCAAACCTAGGCGCCGCTCCCCCTGTTTTGGCGCCAATTTCTATATTGAAAAGAGCGGTGTTTCCGCGCTCGGCCTCAGACGCCATATCTGGCCTCCCTGTCTCGACTCTAAGGCCAGCTGAACACGATGTATCTGCCATGACAAGGTGAGATATATGGACTGGGCACTGTTTGCTGTTTCTGTTGTTCCGAGTTGCTTCTAGTTGTGTCAGATGGGATGTAGGTTTGCAGCCACTGATTCCCCCTCTCCCTGTACATACTATGTTCCAGGGACACCGGACCGGCAGCTGTCCTCCGGCTATCTGTCTATTCAGTGCGGTCGGTGAGGCCCTAATGGTCTGGGCAATAGGAAGTTGGACGCTTCTAGCAATCCATGGTGCCTGTTCATAGGGCACACTGATTGTTGATTTTCCGTTGTAAGTGCTCTCTCTGACTGTGGATTGTTGTATAATTTTTCGAATACATTCATGAAGTTTATGTATATGGAGAGATATGTGGCGTAATTAGTGCTGGTCTAATGTGGCCGCTGTTCCCCCCCCCCTTTTTTTTTTTTTGGCTCGTGACCTCACGAAATGTTCTGCTTGGTTTTCTTTCTTTTTAAGATTTCAATGATTCATACAAACAGAACCACTACCTGCTAAAGTGACATCAGCTACTTGGCTGTTATACATTGTACATCGAGACCATTTTGAAATTTCTAGTACCTATATTTTCGTTCATAAGGTAATGGAGCTTTGTAGCATTGTCTGGTGTGGTATTTGGGTATTTTCTCACATTATGATAGTGTTAGCCAATAACATACATTCATGTATATATAGATGTAAATCGAGACCATATCTGTATATGACGATATGTGATAAGTCAGTCTATTATTTTGGATTGTGCTTTAAGTGTTTTGCTGTTATATACACGTTTGTTTATTATTATATCT
>BLSH010394298.1:136132-153380 GCA_018402905.1 Glandirana rugosa
GTTCTGCAGTCTATGGAACATCTGGGATTTTTTTTTGGCTCGTGACCTCACGAAATGTTCTGCTTGGTTTTCTTTCTTTTTAAGATTTCAATGATTCATACAAACAGAACCACTACCTGCTAAAGTGACATCAGCTACTTGGCTGTTATACATTGTACATCGAGACCATTTTGAAATTTCTAGTACCTATATTTTCGTTCATAAGGTAATGGAGCTTTGTAGCATTGTCTGGTGTGGTATTTGGGTATTTTCTCACATTATGATAGTGTTAGCCAATAACATACATTCATGTATATATAGATGTAAATCGAGACCATATCTGTATATGACGATATGTGATAAGTCAGTCTATTATTTTGGATTGTGCTTTAAGTGTTTTGCTGTTATATACACGTTTGTTTATTATTATATCTATGTTTCAATGACTATAGCTTGATCCATTCCCTGAAGAAGCCCAGAATTTAGGGCGAAACGCGTCGGAAGACTTGGATCACTGCTCAGTTCATGGACCGATAGCCATTACTTCCCTGGCATGGTCTTTATCAATTCTATGCTCATTAGCCGGGACAGTATGGTATCTTCTCTGTGTAACATCTAACCATGAACTGATTGTACAAGCTATGTATATAGAGTCATTACCATGTTATTTTTTATGTAATGGGAGGTTACCATTGATGTGTATGGAGCCCCCATTATGTCTATTTTTAAATAACTAATAAAGTTGCATTTTTTATCATCAATATTGGTGTATCGTTTCAGGGAAGGGGATTACCAGACACCATTAAAGTCCCACTGGCAATTTTCTTAGCTCTTCCTTTTTTGGTTCTCTCATACGTATAGGGATGCGGTGCTGGTGTTGCTCTGCCAGATCTTGATTTTTTGTTGTACTTGTGTTGACTTTTGTTAACCATTTGCCGAATGCCTGCCGCAGCGTGACGGCGGCAAAGTGACTCGTTATCGCAAGCCGTGATAACGAGTATTGTGAGCGCGCGTGCCGCTGGACCGGGTAGGGCTGACTCGATTGCCGCTAGCTACCCGCGATGGCCCCCCTGCAGTGAAAGAATGGAGGTCTGTTCTGACAGAGGGGGAAAGGATGTGATCACAGGCTTCCTGTATATGGAAGCCGTGATCACTCCCCTCCCCCTGCCAGCCCAGCCCCCATACAGTTAGAACACACTGAGGGAACACAGTTAACCCTTAGAGCGCCCCCTCCAGGTTAACAATGCCAATGGCATTTACACAGTAATCAGTGCATTTTTATAGCACTGATTGCTGTATAAATGCCAATGGTCCCAAAAAAGTGTCAAAATGGTCCGAAATATCCACTGCAATATTGCAGTACCGCTAAAAATCGCAGATTGCCGCCATTACTAGTAAAATATTTTAAAAAAACCTAGAAATGAATTCACCTCATCCGTAAACACGGCAACTTTTGCGCAAACCAATCAATAAACACCGATTGCGTTTTTATTTTTACCAAAAATATGAGGAAGGATATAAATCTGCCAAAACTGATGAAAAAAATGTTTTTCATATTTTTTTTGGATTTGTATTTTAGCAAAAAGTAAGACATTTTTTTTTTTTTGCAAAATTGTTGCTCTTTTTTTGTTAATAGCGGCGATCAGAAATGATGCAGAGGGGATCAAATACCACCAAAAGAAAGCTCTATTTGTGGGAAAAAAGGATGCAAAGTTAAAGAAGTCGTATGCAAGCCGTGCTGAAGTCTCGCAGGTTTGTTGGATTTGAAGTTGCGGCAGTGTTAACCCAGGCTTAGGGGTAGATCTATTAAAGCTTGAGCACTCAGAATCTGGTGCAGCTGTGTATGGTAGCCAATCAGCTTCTGACCTCAACTTGCTCAATTATGCTTTGGCAATAAAACCTGGAAGCTGATTTCTATGCAGAAGTGAGCCTGATTTTGCACTCTCCAGCATTAGTAAATAAACCCATTAGTGCTCTAGATTGAGACAAGTACACACTAGAGAGGGATATGCTTTGTCCATTTTGTCAGAGGATTACAATGACTTTAACCCCTTCCAGCCGCCAACTCCTGGCCCTTTAAGAGGATCTAAATGCTGGGAGGCAGAGGTGGGCATTCCAACCATGTGGCCGCTGTGATTGGTTGTCACATCGATCACATGATCGGAAAACTCCACATTGTAAGTATGCATCGCTCCCATCACAGTGTTTACATAGGGCCGCATATATGGGGCTGCTCACCGTTAAAGCAGAGTTCCACCTGATTTTTAAAGATTGCCCCCCTCCCCCCATTGCTCATCACATTGCCATGAATCACAGATTTATTTCAGAGCTTATTACCTTTTTTGGCCGATAAACAGGTGCACTTCCACAGTACTTTGCTGCGGCGGGGTATGTCATATCCAGCCATGCAGACTTGTCAATGGAGTCAATGGGCAGCCTCTGCAATATGAGTGCGCTGCACTTCGTACGCAATGCGCCTGTGCGATATTGGATATCCCGGAAACGATCTACGGGTGGGCTTCAGATGCCCACACTGAAGATGGGAACGCGCTTACTAAGGAGGTGACAGTGAGTAATTTGCACCACTATTTAACTAAAAGAGTTCATTTACTACATATGCCAGAATGCATTATACAATATGCGACCGACCTGGGGGTGTTTTTTTTTAAAAAGACTAGCACTCCACTTTAAAGCCCACCCGCTGAGAGGCTGCATAAATGTGTATGGCCGGAAGAGGTTAATGGAGTTGTAAGGGCAGAAGGTTTTTTTATTCATTAAGGAAAAATAAACTTCTTCTGTGTGTAGAAGCCCCCCTCAGCCCCCTAATTACTTACCTGAGCCCCATCTCTCTCCAGCAATGTCCACGCATGTCTTAGCCGCCCATTGGCTCTTGCAGCTGCCAATCAAAGTCACTTAGCCAATCAGAGAAGAGAGGGTGCGGGGCGGGACGGGGCTCCGTGTCTGAATGGACACACGAAGCTGTGACTCGGTTTGGGTGCCCCCATAGGAAGCTACTTGCTGTGGGGGCACTGAACAGGAGGGAGGGGCAAGGATCACAGAAGAGGGACCCAAGAAGAGGATGATCTGGTGGTAAGTATAACATACTAGTGTAAGGAACAGCGCTGACCTAAATTCTTAAAGTACAATTTTAGAAATCATCAAACTAATATACAAAGTGTTATAAGTACTAAAGTGACATGTGCCTAATACAATGTGCTATATAAACTTATTACATAGCATACAACAAAAAAAAAAAAGGAAAAAGGGTATCACCACCTATTGGGGACACTCCAATGAAAAAAAAATATATAATATGTCAATAGGTAAGTATAACATGTTTATTATTTTTAAAAAAATTAAAAATAAGACTTTACAATCACTTTAACCACTTGCCGACCGCCCGCAGCAGTGTGACGGCGGCAAAGTGACCCGTTATCGCAAACCGACGTCACCTGACAGCAGCAGCGATAACTAGCATTGTGAGCGCGCTCACTGTGTTCCGGGGGGGGGCAGGGAGCGGGTAGGGCGGACTCGATCTCCGCCGGCTACCCGCGATGGCCCCCCTCAGTGAAAGAACGGAGGTCTGTGTATGTAAACACGGATCTCCATTCTAACAGAGGGGGAAGGGCTGTGATCACAGGCTTCCTGTATATGGAAGCTGTGATCACTCCCCTCCCCCTGCCAGCCCAGCCCCCATACCGTTAGAACACACTGAGGGAACACAATTAAGCCTTAGAGGGCCCCCTCCAGGTTAACCCCTTCACTGCCAATGGCATTTGTGCAGTAATCAGTGCATTTTCATAGAATTGATCGCTGTATAAATGCCAATGGTCCCAAAAAGTGTCAAAGTGGTTAAATGGTTAGCAGTACCACTAAAAATCGCAGATTGCCGCCATTACTAATAAAAAATAAAAAAATAATAAAAACCCCATAAATGAATTCTCATCATTCGTAAATGCGGCAACTTTTGCGCAAACCAATCAATAAACACCGATTGCGATTTTATTTACCAAAAATATGAGGAAGAATATAAATTGGCCAAAACCGATGAAAAAAAATGTTTTGTTTTTTTTTTTTGGATTTGTATTTTAGCAAAAAGTAAGAAATATTGTTTTTTTTTTTTGCAAAATTGGCGCTCTTTTTTGTTTATAGAGGCAATCATAAATGATGCAAATACCACCAAAAGAAAGCTCTATTTATGGGAAAAAAAGGACGCAAATTTCATTTGGGTACAACGTCGCACGACCACGCAATTGTCAGTTAAAGTGACGCAGTGCCGAATCACAAAAAATGCTCTGGTCCTAACGTGTGAAATCCTTCCGGGGCTGAAGTGGTTAACTGAAGCAGAGAAAAATCAAGTCTACTGTCCTACTAGATAGGTTTGTGCTGCGTGGCAGAACTGTGAAAATCTCAGGACTGGACTGCCAAAAATACAAATCCTTCAACACATAAAAGGGCTCCCATATAGGCATTTCATTCTTGTATTTAGCGGCTTGCCAGGAATTCCGCGTTAAATTATTTTCCCAGCCTGTCTCTGCCCATTCCCTTTTCTTGGTTCTAGAAGGCTGCGACTCTTTCATCTGTGCTTTCTCATATTTTTCCTAGAAATTCTGGATTTTGCTATGCTAGTCATGAATAAGAGACAAACTACACTTTTAAACTTTATTATCTAGTAGTTGTTTAACTTAAAATACTGATCTAATTTACTGCTGTAAAACTATATTAAATCCTCGGTATATTCTCTAATTTAGTTTACAGCTCTTAGCATCATTACAGCTGGTGTCATTATCATTACAGAACCCTATCCAGGGAGACTTTCCTCGGGGCTGGTTTAATCTGCCAGTTTTCAAGCTCCATGTTCCCATTTTGTGTATTCCATTAGCAGGTTCACTGCTGCTGAAAACAAAATCACTTACAATGTACAACCTGTTTGAATTCCCTATTCCGCTCCCTGCCATATGCAGTTTCCTGTGCTTTTCTAAACTCACAAAATTGCTTTATAATAGGTTTTAGCCCAGCTGCCTGACTTTGTTGGGTGCACAAAATCCTTTTCTAGACTTTGTGTTCGTGTTTAAGAGAAAAAATGATCACATATGTTAACCAGATTTAGTTACAGGTGTGTCAGGTCTGGCTTTTGTGCGGTGGGATGGAAATGTCTAACTCTCCCTTGAATGTGGAAATCTCTTTAGATTTTACTTTGATTTTTCATTTCTCTGTTTTCAGATCAATGCGTGTCAAAGCAAATCTGCCATAGATAATAACTGAAAGTAAAAAAAAGTGTGAATACGGTTGTAATATATGAATGTATACACCCAGCAGTGGCGGCCCGTCCATAGGGGGCTCACAGGCACCACCCTCCATCCATGCATCCGGCCCCCTGATCTATATGCAGGGTGCCGGACGCATGGATTCCAAAGGGTTTTTTTTTTTAAGCACATGATAAGAGTCAGAGGCTTCAGAAAGGGTGGGCTCGGGGTGCAGAGCACTGCGCCCGAAGACCACCCAGTTGTGTGTCAATAGCGAATAAATATTCCTTCCTCCTTACGGCCAATCAGGAATTGGGTCGTGAGACCAGGCACCCAACTGGCCGAAAAGAGATCCGATCGGATTGGCCGCCAGGAGGAGGAGGGAGGAGATGCAGGGGAAGCAAGGAAGCAGCTGCCCATGAGATGGGGTAAGTGTGGGGCATCGACTACTGACTGACCAAACCGAGGGGATGCCACCGTGACCTGCCGGCTGACTGACCGCGGGGTGGATGTCGTCTGACCCACCCGACCTACAGGAGGGGGGTGGCGGTGGGTGGATTGTTTGCTCCCCCCCCAAAAAAAACTCCAGCCTCCAATGACACCCAGGGCTTTTTTTTTCAGCAGGAACTTGGGAAAATTCCGGCACCTCCAGCACTAGGGGTTTATTTTTGCTGGTGGGGGACCTATTGTTGCTGGGGGTGGGTCTGACACTGCTGAGGGTCAGTTTTCATTGGGGGAGATCTACTGTTAAGGGAGGGGTCTACTGTGCTGGCTTCCAAAGAGTCTATTGATGCTGGCTGCGAGAGATCTGTTGTTGTTGTTGGAAGTAAAGTTGAGCGAACCCGAACTGTAAAGTTTGGGTCCGTACCGAACTTTGGGGTGTCTGTGACCTGGACCCGAACCCGGACATTTGAAAAAAAGTTTGGGTTCGGGTTCTGGGTTCAGTTATTTAATCCCGCCTGTTGAATAGCTGCAGGGCAGCCAATCAACAAGCGTTTCACTGGTTTGCCCTTAGAAGCCATCACAGCCATGCCTACTAATGGCATGGCTGTGATTGGCCAGTGCATCATGTGACCCAGCCTCTTTATAAGCTGGAGTCACTTAGTGCTGCATGTCACATGCTCTCTGGCTAGTATAGGGAGAGGATGCTGCCGGCGCTGTGAGGGACAGATTGCAAATATAATAACATCTCATCATGCGTTACAAAACGAAAAACGATCTGATTGTGGACTAGGTAGAGATTACTACTACTACTGCTTTGAGGGACAGATTGCAGATAAAATAACATCTCATCCTGCATTACCGAACGATCTGACTGGACTAGGTAGAGTCTACTGCTTAGGGGACAGATTATTGTTCTAAAATCATCGCCTACTCCTATAGGGTCAGGTTCCTGCTGTTGCTGTAAGGGAAAGATTATTGTTTAAAATCATCGCCTACACCTATAGGGTCAGGTTCCTGCTGGTGCTGTAAGGGACAGATTGTTGTTCTATAATCATCTCCTAGTTCTCCACTTCCACCTACACTGCCACGGTCACGGCCTAGGCAACCTCTAGTCTCCTACTCCACATCCACCCCCCCTTCCCATTTTTATTTTTTTATTTGATTTTAAGTTATTTTCCCTATCCCCATTTTTTTGTAGGGCACTTGTCCTACTCTTACTCTCATTTTACTTCCTTTTGCAGCCCTCTAGCAGTTGCCAGGACTTTTTTACAGCCATTTTTGTGCCGAAAAGTTTGGGTTCCCATTGACTTCAATGGGGTTCGGGGTCCGGGGTCAAGCTCGGGACCGAACCCAAACTTTTTTGCGAAGTTCGGCCGGACCCGCCGAACCCGAACATCCAGGTGTTCGCTCAACTCTAATTGGGAGTCTGTTGTTGCTGGGGGGGGGATATTATGTCTGCGGGTGGTCCATTGTTGTTGGGGGATCTATTGTTACTGACTGCAGGGGATCTATTTTACTACTTTTCTTGTTATCATTACCAAACTCCATACAAAGTACTTAACACTGCAACATGATATTTGGTTCTGTGTTCTCTAAAAGGGCAGTACTGGGAGGTGGGTAGGGGGTGGAACCAAAGAATGTTGCTCATAGGTGGGTATGGGATGGAGAAAAGGGGGAGTTCCTGCACCTAGAACCTGAGACAAAAAAGCCCTGTACACACCTATCCTTATATACTCACTCTGTATCCAGAAAACAGAAACATTTCTCCTACAACAGTAGTGGGCCTACCCTTTTTATTTTTCATATGTGGAAATACATAAATGAATACATACATAGATTAAAGATACATAAAGAGTAAAGATACAATAAAGATACATAGATTCATACATAGATTAAAGTGGTTGTAAACCTCTGAAATAAAAAAATGGATAAAGCATATCCTTCTATAGTGTGTACTTGCCTTGCACCTACTGTGATTTCTGTCTGCTCTGTTATTCCTCTGCTATCTGCATTAGTCACTTGACAGTCTATGCTGATACTAGTAAAGCCTAGTACACACCATTCATTTTTCTTTTCGTTCAACCCAGCGTGTTGAACGAAAACAAACCTGACATCTTCGGTTGGAGCCACAGTACTAACAATTTGATGTTAGAATAGTGATCTCCCCAGCTGAGCTATTGTGTTCTGACATGGGGACACCCCCCCCCCCCACTAGAACACTTCAATCAGCGCACTCTGCCATTGGCTGAGAGCGCTAATCGGGAGATGGTCGACCGCTGGTTTTTCAGCATGCATGTCATGGCAGCTTCTGTAGGACCGGCTGCCATACACACTGGTCAAATGTTGACCAATTTTTTATTAAACCGGCCGATGTAGCCCAACATTCGGCCCATGTGTACTAGGCTTAAGAGCAGCAGTGTGCATCCCAGTCTTTAAATGGCTTGTTTAATAAAGCAGCCCAAACCAAAATTGACATCACCCTAATGATCTACCTAGCTAACTTTAATTTAAAGCAGTACTATCCTTAAACCAAAAATGTAATATCAAAATGAAGAAAAGGCACCACTCACCAACCTAGTGCATTAGTATGAAGATGAATGTGGCCTCAGCCAGTGCCGCTCCAGGAACACCCCCCCGACATGTTATGCCACCAAGGCTTGGTCACAGAGGCCCTCATTCAGGGGGGTGTAGCTGGAGCGGCACTGGCCACGTTCATCTACATACTAATGCACTGGGTTGGTGGGCGCCTCCCTTTCTTCTCTTTGATTATGCTCTAAGGGCTCCTTCACACTTGTGGACCATTCAGGTCCGCCTGTCAAATTTTCAGGCGGACCTGAACGGATGCTCCATGTATGTCTATGGAGCGACGGATGTCAGCGGTGACATATCCACTGACATCCGATCCACTAAATCCAGACGTATGGAAACCCTATTTTCCATTAGTCTGGCGGATCGGATTGGATGAAAACGGACAGGTTGGTCCGCTTTCATCCGATCTCCCCATAGAGGAGAGCGGGGCTCTGACAGGTCCGTCTAAACACAGTGAGCAGAGACGGATCTGTCATCTGCCGGCTCAGCGGGGATCAACAGATCGATCCCTCGCTGAGCAAAGCGAGGTCTATCAAAACGGACCCGCAAGTTTGAAAGAGCCCTAAAACCTCTGAATGGTGCACTGACACCAGCTCCCTTCACTGCAACCAGTGGGGAGATCTCTGTCTCAGCTCAGAGCGACACTGCAAGTTTCATTTGGATCACCAAAAATGTAATATATTGCAGCTTACCAATGATTAGATGTGATGGCTGCATTCAGGTTTTTTTCTCACTGTTGATCTGGCCAGTAACACACCCCCTGTATTAGTGCCCCACTCTAGAAGATTTAGATACACTAACAATTTGAAGCAAAACTTCAGCTAACACTTTATAAGCAGTTACAGCTACAGCTACAGTTTTTGTTTTTCCCTTCGGGATAAAGGTTTCACATAAATAAATAATAACTGATTATTGTAAGCACCCCTGTCAGTGATAAATGGTTTCTCTCATGCCTGTAACTGATACATCCGCAAAAGAGCTTGTTCTTCTGAAAAAACAGAGATACAGTGAGGGAAAAAGTATTTGATCCCCTGCTGATTTTGTACGTTTGCACACTGACAAGGAAATGATTAGTCTATAATTTTAACTGTAGGTTTATTTTAATGCTGAGAGGCAGAATAACAACAAAAATTTATTTGACCCCTTAGCAAAACATGACTTAGTACTTGGTGGCAAAACCCTTGTTGGCAATCACATAGGTGATTGCCGTTTCTTGTAGTTGGACACCAGGTTTGCACGCATCTCAGGAGGGATTTTGTCCCACTCCTCGATCCTCTACAAATCATTAAGGTTTCAAGGCTGACGTTTGGTGACTCGAACATTCAGCTCCCTCCACATATTTTCTATGTGATTAAGGTCTGGAGACTGCCTAGGTCTCTCCAGGACCTTAATGTTTTTCTCCTTGAGCCACTCATTTGTTGCCTTGGCCGTGTGTTTTGGGTCATTTTCATGCTTGAATACCCATTCACATCCCATTTTCAATGCCCTGGCTGAGGGAAGGAGGTTCTCACCCAAGATTTGCCGGTACATGGCTCCGTTCATTGTCCCTTTTGTTGCTGTGAAGTTGTCCTGTCCCCTTAGCAGAAAAACACCCCCAAAGCATAATGTTTCCACCTCCATGTTTGACGCTGGGGATGGTGTTCTTGGGGTCATAGGCATCATTTCTCCTCCTCCAAACACGGTGAGTTTAGTTGATGCCAACAAGCTCAATTATGGTCTCATCTGACCACTTTCACCCAGTTCTCCTCTGAATCATTCAGATGTTCATTAGCAAACATCAGACGGGCTGTACATGTGCTTTCTTGAGCAGGGGTACCTTGCGGGCACTGCAGGACTTCAGTCTTTCACAGTGTAGTGTAACCAATTGTTTTCTTGGTGACTATGGTCCCAGCTGCCTTGAGATCATTGACAAAATTTCCAGTGTAGTTCTGGGCTGATTCCTCACTGTTTTCATGATCATTGACACTCCACAAGGTGAGATCTTACATGGAGCCCCAAACCGAGGGAGATTGACTGTTATTTTGTGTTTCTTCCATTTGAAAATAATCGCACCAACTGTTGTCACCCTCTCACCAAGCTGCTTGTCAATAGTTGTGTAACACATTCCAGCCATGTGCAGGTCTACAATCTTGACCCTGACATTCTTGGACAGCTCTTTGGTCTTGGCCATGGTGGAGAGATTGGAATCTGATTGATTGCTTCTGAGGACAGGTGTCTTGTACAAGTAACAAGCTGAGATTAGATGCACTCCCTTTAGGGGAGTGCTCCTAATCTCAGCTCGTTACCTGTATAAAAGACACCTGGGAGCCAGAAATCTTGCTGATTGATAGGGGATCAAATACTCATTTCACTCATTAAAATGCAAATCAATGTATAACTTTTTTAAATGCCTTTTTCTGGATATTTTTGTTGTAATCCTGTCTCTCATTGTTAAAATAAACCTACCATTAAAATGATAGACTGATAATTTCTTTTGTCAGCGGGCAAACATACAAAATCAGCAGGAGATCAAATACCCCCATTGTATACTGGCCAGATCAACGGGTGAAAATAGTGGAAAGAAAACCAAAAAAAGAAAATGACTCCAGCCATCACATCTAGGAATTGGTAAGCTGCAATATAATAAATGTTTGCCTTTAGGTTTAATACTGCTTTAGCTGTCAGCCTTAAAACCGGTTGAGAAATCAGTAGACATTTTAACACTATTTTCTGTAAGCTGAACAGCAGTTTGGAGTAGTAGGAAAATCTATGATTTAGAGTTAAGAAAGAAAAGTTCATGTTTTGACCTTCTCTCCCTCTTGGTCCTAAGAACGTAACTTCTCCATTGTAAAACTCAGATTTTTAACACACTAGGAGTTCTCTTGCCAAAGACCTATATGGTAGATATGTATTTAAAGCAAAGGGATTTCCAATATATTCTGTCGACTTGCTGTAGATTTATCCACAGCCCATTCTGTGATGAATGATCACACCTTGATTGAAAGAGATGTATTAGCAAAATAATTCTCCAAGTTATTCCTACTGAGCCACATGATTCAGTTATATAAAGGATATTTAAATTATGAAAATAACTGTTTTAAAATTGACTGTTATCTGTAGAAAGAGGATTAAGTATTTTGTTAAAGTAAGTTGACTTAACCAAAATATTCAACAAATCTATCAAATCGTTCTATAATTTTAGATTTCCAAAACCAAAATTAAATGAGAAAAGCTAATAAGACGGGAACAAGGTTAAAACTGTAATGAATTAACAAGTTTGGTGGTAGAAATCTCTGCTTATCCCCGTTGTGGAGATATTGAAAGCACTTCATTCTTTTTTTCACCTGCTTCTTAAAGATTGACAATTAACTCCCTAGGGATTCTTATTTAGAAGGAAAAAATGTTCTTAATCAAGTGCTGCCTACCTTCTGCTATACACAATCCCCCTGGGCTGATGGCACTCCAGAGTTCCTATGTGACTGGCAAGTCACATTCCCCGTCAATTATAGCGAGTGCTTTCCTTTTCTCTTTTCACCCTGTCTTCCAGCTGGGGCATTTCCCTTTCCAGCGGCTGAAAAGCTCTTTATTTTTTAACAAACGCTGTAAAATCACAATAGGTTGTTTTATGCAAGTGATCGGCAAAAAAAGAACACAGTAACAGGTTAGTTCAATATAATATGTGCTATTAGCTGCATCTGTTTGAAGTGTAATATATTCCAGCTGCTATTTCTTCTGTTTCCTTTTTTCCTCTGCTTTATTATTTTCCCACTAGAAATGATCTATTTCTAACAAGTTCTTATTTTTTTTTTCATTTTAAATAAGAAGCTATAAGCCTTAACATAAAATAATCTACAACTTTAATGGCATAAAAATAAAACACATAATAAAATGCATAATAGCTTTGTTCAAACCTACGGGATCCATTAAGGACACGGCCTTCAACCATAGTCATTAAAAATTATGAATTTCAAAATTTCTTTTACCATATTCTGTGCAATGCTTTTCTGTTTTTACTGTTGTTCTTGCTGTCTTTTGAATTGGATGCATTATACTGGAAAAAACACTTGGAACCAGTTTACAAAAGCAAATACCATCTTTGCAACCTTTAGCCTACTTCACCAACTTCTTGTTGGTGGCCATCTATCCGGCTTCTAGCATTAAAGCTTTACATTTTCTGTAATTACATGGCTTCCTGCACCCACAGAGAAAAATGCACTGCTATTTAGAAGATGCCTAGGGGTACCATTAATCCTAAAGGCACCCCCATGCACTGGGAACCACACTAAGCAGTTTTCATGTGGCCGCATTTTTGGAAAAGGTGCAGGGATCTTTTCCCTGTGGTTTCAGGAGGTTCAACAGCCCATTCAAATGAAAGGGCTCCTGCGCCTGAGCAAGCACAATCATCAGAAACCACATAGATGTGAACCAGGCTTTAATTTAAGTTTTCAATGAGACCTGATTCTTGTGTAAAATATTACATAAATTCGTGTATGTACTAGTCATATCATTCAATCAGATCCCTTTCAAGTTTCTAGGTTGATTTGGCAGCTGTAGTGGTAGAATAGGGGTGCTCAACCCATGGTCTGTGGGCCACATGTGGCCCATGGAACCCTCTGATGTGGCTCGCAACCTCAAACCAAGGAAGCCCATGCCAAGGGTCAGCAACCTGTAGATTGGAATCTGGGCTGCAATCCCAGAATGTCAGAGTGCAGTGCACAGGCAGTGGAGGGATCAGGTGGCCGGGAAGGAACAGGAGCCGCATAAGCTGATGCTTCCTCTGTAGTGCTGGCTCCTGTCTCAGGCAAAGTGATACTAAGTACACTCTGCCTCTAATCCTTTCTAGTGGCCTGGAGAGCAATGCCAGCAGCAGCTGCAAGAGGAAACGAAGGTCAGTGTATTAACCACTTCAGCTCCGGAAGGTTTTACCCACTTCCTGACCAGGCCATTTTCTGTGATACTGCACTGCGTTGCTTTAACTGACCATTGCATGGCCGTGCAACGCTGTACCCAAATAAAATTGATGTCTTTTTTTCACACAAATAGAGCTTTCTTTTGGTGGTATTTGATCACCTTTGCAGATTTTATTTTTTTCGCTATAAACAAAAAAGGAATGGCTATTTTGAAAAATATTTTTTTTACTTTCTGCTATAAAACATTCTCAATTAAAAAAAATTATAAAATAAAATTTCTTCATCAATTTGTATAGGTACGTGATTTTGCGTAAAGGGCCACCCTGCCGCAGTGCGTATGTACGTGGGGGGGGGGGGTCCTTAATTGGTTATACAACACATACACTGGGCATAATAGCTTTTGCAATGGGCATATGAGCACCTATAAAAGGGTTAGCAACTATCAGGCTGCTTTCACATTGATCTTCTTGTGTAGTGCAGTCTACCTGCGGCTTTCCTGCGGGTTAGCTTATTAAGCCATAGAATTCTATTATATCCTGTGGGTTTGGTGTGTTTTCTAAAGGCGCAACAAAACTCCTGAATGCAGGAATTTTGATGTGCTTTCAGAATGTGCACCACACCTGTAAGATAGTGGGTAATAGTGGGTAAATATTCCACGGGAACACCAGGAATGGCGCTAGGCTATCAGCACTCAACCACTCATGGGAAATATATATGATGAAGTTAAAAAATAGACTATAGAATAAACAAAGACAATGATACAGACCAAGAATAATACAGACCAAAATTGGGGGCTCTATGAGGGAGAGAGACAGTGAAACCACTCTGGTATTCAATGGAGGAAGGTCCCTTGAATTGCATCCTGTGACCCAGGACTCCAGGAGGACATTACATCCATTGGCCTTTGACAATAGGAACGAGGAAGCTGTGGCATTTCACATGCTTGCATGAAAATGAGGATCCTGATTGTTGTCTAAAATCATCATTATGCTATTGAAAATATAAAAAATTGAAATGCTGAACCATTTCATTTCATTGTGGCCTGCAACCAGTTACCAAACCACATAAGTGGCCCTCACTCTTCAAAAAATTGAGCGCCCCTGTAGTAGAACAAGTACTTGTGGATAAGCAGTAATATGGAGCAAGGTTATAAGGCTGATTGATTAAAGCCCAACATGACTTTTTTGGCCAGCATCATCAGAAGTCCTCTTAACCATCTTCTCTGTTGTGATTATCCTAAATGCTGTGGAGAGCACCTAATCCTGCATATTCTACTATAAATCCAGGTCTGGAGGTGGATCCTTGATCTCCTGCTCGCAGGAAGTGGGTTGAATGACGCCCGGCATGGGCTGATTGAGAAGAGCAGCTGGATTGGTGTGGAAAACACTGGAGATATAAGGGGTATAGCAGCTGGGGCTATTTTTTGTTTATTTTTAACTCATGCTGGGAAGTTGTTAAAATTTTCTTTTGGGTCTAAGCTGGACCTGGACTCTAAAACTGGGGAGAAGAGAATGAACAGAGAAGTGCAGTTGTTGCCAATAGTAACAGACTTGTTCCATGTTTAACTTTATGAAAAACATAAATGTGAAGTCTGAGGGCTCATTCACACTTGGTATGGTGACAGACATTTTCCTGCATTGGATCAATGCCAGTCACTGCTGAGCTGCAGTGCATATAAACAAATGAAATGTAATTTTGACATTTCAATAAAGTTGGAACAAAAACAAAAAAAAAGTGTACAGTGAGATCAGCTTATACATGTATCGCACAGAGCTGTGTATTACTGTGTGGGCCCTAATTGGTCAATAACATCTCTACTTCCTGTATACATCCCACTTTACTTACTGCTTATTTACTGTAGTTTTAATGACTGACTTCTATATCTCTTTCAGTATAGGTTGGTATATGTCTGATTGAGTGCAGTAGGGAGTTCATAGAAAGGGAAAAGCACATAAAAAGAGGAAAGTGAGAGGTTTACCATTATTAAAGGGGAACTAAACTCTCTCTAATTCAACATTGACTATTTCTAATCCTTATGCTGCTAGCATTAGTAAATAGATAGGAAGGTATATTATATTCACTCATTTTAAAATTTTTTTTTTTTTTTTTTTTTTACATTTTTCAGTTGTTTCCTGGTTTCTGGCCTAGGCTAAAATGATTCCATACATCCCAGAAGTCTTAATGGGCATTTTTTCTTTCACCTGGGGGAAGACTTTCTCAGCTAAGTACACCTTTGTGCCTGTATGCGTTAGCTAAGGCCAGATGGTTTCCAGGAAGTAAATGTGCATGAATCATCTGCCCTTACTCAAGATGGCAGTGGCTAGAACTGCTGGGGGGGGTTTCAGAGTTTTTTCTCAGCAAAATAAAACACAGAGACATGGGGAGGATGGGGGGGGGGCTTGATTTGATCATATAAATGGAATTAAATTGTGTTTTCAGTTTTGTGGTGTTCAGTTACAGTTAAGTTCTTCATTAAAGAACAGAGGGAGGAGTTGTGAGGAGGCTGAGAAAATGGACTTTGATGGTACCGAATGCATTTAAGATACAAACTTTAGTATAAAAATATAGACTTTTATTACAAACATCATTTTTTTAAAATATACAAATTAAAAATAGACACAGGGTGGAGATCATGGCTCTAAATGGTTCTAATCATGGTGTCAAGCAAATTTGCACTTTTCTGTAAACTCGACATGTTTTACAAACAAAAACAACACTGCTTCTTCAGGAGTCTTTTTTAACAGAGGTATGTACAAATATATGGTAAATGCCTGTGTCACACCATGATGCAACCATGCACATGACCCATGAAATGGGTCTGTCCTGGTGGGTGTGGAAGTCCACCAGGGCCGTCTTTAGTAAAGATTGGAACCTGGGCAAACATTTTCTTGGGCCCCCCCAATGCAATATCGCTCTCCACCTGCTCTGAGACATAGAATAAATAGCAGCTAGACTCAAATCAGTTTACTGAATCAGGTCAGGCATCGATTGCAATTGGTTGCTAGAGGTTACACCATATCAATACCGCTTAATGACTGGTTGCTAGTGGTTACAACACACATTACAGCTCACTGATTAGTTGCTAGAGGTTACAGAATATGATTTATGCTTGTTGATTGTTTGCTAGAGATTACAGTACATCAATACCGCTCACTGATTGGTTGCTAGAGGTTACTGCACATAATTACTGCTCACTGATTTGTCGCTAGAGGTTACAGCACATCATCTCCTCACTGCCTGCAAACCATGTACTGGGGAACGCAAAGTCGCTTTCCTGACACCACAGAAACATGCTTCCCTTTAGCAGATACACAGCAGTGTCATCAATTGTTAATGACACCCTCACGCATCTGCTGACGTGCTGTGGCAACGCGTGATTTAGAAAAATGGTTAGAGATTTTCTTCCTCATTTCTAGCGCATAGAGCAGCTCATTAAAATGAATGGGCTGTCCTTCACGCAACCTCCATCTTTATTCACCCTGTCAGTACAATTTTGCCTCCTAAAACCCCTGCTAACCTCTGCACCCTCTACACTCAAACCTTCCCCCCCCCTTTAAGTCTACCTGTCTCCTCTGCTCATCTTTGCACTCACCTTCCCTACCTCTATACATCCCCTCCTTGCTCACCTGTGCACCCCAAACTGTAATTCCTTCTGTGCCTACCTCTGCACACCCCACCCTACCCTCTCCCCACCAATTTACTTAACTTTGCAGAACAGGCTGATGTTAGGCTTAATGACCACAGTTGAAGGCAGGACTTTCAAGCATGCCCCTTTGTCTCCCCAGTGGGCATCATTCAGTATAGGTGATGGTGGATATGACCTCAGGGGTGCATGATATACATATGAATGCCAACTCTATTTACATATCAATGCCTCCAGCCACCGCTATTTACATATCAATACTGCCACTATTTACATATCAATACTGGTTATTTACATGTAAACACAGGGTCTGCAGGTGAGTCATCTGTACACAACAATAGGGCAGAGCTGGGCAGCATTAGTAGCAGCACTTTACACTTAGATATCGGTACACAGCACAGGACTAAAACTTCAAGGGACAAGGGAATTTAAACCAGGATAGTTGGCAAGTATGAGGC
>BLSH010394298.1:161102-179119 GCA_018402905.1 Glandirana rugosa
CATACGACATTTGATACGGGTCAAAAGATAAACACGTAGTAAAAGAATGAAACACTTCAAGGACGTGTCGCGCCGGTAGAGGTCACACCCGTAGACTTCGGTGTCACAGGAAGAAGGACCTAAGGCACGTACGACCGATGGGTCGTACGTGGACAGCTAGAGTGCGTACACGTCACGTCACGTTAGAACCAGTCGAACCGTACCGTAACGATACGGTTCAACTGGTTCTAAAAGGTATCTGCGGTTACGTTTTGCCCTCGTCACGTTACGGTTCGACTGGTTCGACCCGAACCCGGACTTTTTTTGAAAAGTCCGGGTCCGGGTCCCGGACACCCCAAAGTTCGGTACGGACCCGAACTTTACAGTCCGGGTTCGCTCAACTCTACTCCTGGGAGATCTTGGTCAGCTTGGCATTGCACTGCTCCCGTTTTGCATTGGCGTCTATGGAAAATCTTGGTCAACTTGGCATAGCAATGCCATGCCAAGCTGACCAAGATTGCACTGCACTGCACATGCGTGAGATCGACAGGTGCATGCTGGGTAGCCAGCATGCACGGAATCCAGGAAGAAGGACACTGTGGCTTCAGATGCCCACACTGGAGATGGCCGCGCTGTGCAGGAACTTCACAAAGTAAGAAAATGATGCACAAATAGAAAACTGGGCATAGTTTACAGCATACCTTTGTTACATTGCACGAGGCATGAGTATTCTAGGGGTATTTTTATCTTAAAAGCCATATTTCATCCATAACTCCACTTTAAAACTTAGTGGGCAAAAACATTGGATATTCATTCATGCTATCAACTGGATTAATACCTTCCAACAGCTCCAGATTCTGTCTCAGATTTTGACACAAATCCCACAGTCCCATGAATCTGAGCTTGTTCCTGCAACACTCCACTGCCTAGCATCGCTACTCTTGTGCATAGTGGGTTTAGGGCAGGAGAAATGACACCAGAATAGGAATAAAAGTGTTACTAAACCCCAGTGGCAGCTGGTGTTCAAAATTTTGGGGGGGGGGTGGCAAACCAACGTCATTGCCCAACCCCCCCCCACAGGAGACTGACGGGAAGGCTTGATTCCTCTGGGAAATGGATGGAAAGGAGGCAATCACTACAAACCCCCCTTCTCCTGCCATGGCATGCTGTGCTCTTTGGTTCAATAGCTGCAGTAGCTATCCTCTTTTCCTCAGCATACTGGGCTCTCTAGTTCTGCAAATACAATAGCCATATACTAATGCCCTGGCATGCTGGGCTAGAAGTTCTTCAGCTACAATAGCCTCCTACTTCTTCTCCTATCCTGGCATGCGGGGCTCTTTAGATCAACAATAACTCACATACACTTCCCGGGACTCAGAACAAGAGGGGTGGAGCTGATGAGCACCACCACGGAGGTGCCGATGAGGAGGATGACCATCTGGGTATCAGCCCCTGCGATCCTCCTAATGCTCCTCCACAGCCTGAAGTTGGAGATGAGGGGGTTGGTGCCCAGGGAGGTCCTCCGCAGGTCCTGACGAGGGCCACACAGCCCAGCATGTTGCAGAGCATGATGACCAAGATGAGGAAAGAGTTGAAGCCGCTGTACATGTAGGAGTAGGTGGCATAGATGGAGCTCTGGGGCCGCTCCAGGGTTGTTGCTTCTGGGCCCATGCTTCTCCTCCAGGCTGAACAGGAACTGGGTCCTAAGACCCGGATTGGCCAGGAGTCCTAAGAGTGCATGTCATCCTCAGCGAGCTTTGGCTGTACTTCTCCTTTAAGCAAGTTATAAATGATACAGCTTTCTTTCCTTCCACCATGGGTGGAAAGAAAGTAGATCACTCTATTCCACCCATCAACACAATCAGTGTTGATAGGGGAATCTCTCCCACAGTGCTTTTGTGTTCTGCCGTTAGAGCCTTCCCTGCCGGCAGAATGCAATGTTCACTGCTGGCTGCTATAGCGGCGGCACAGTGGTGTAGTGGGTAGCACTTTCGCCTAGTGGTAAAAGGGTCACTGGTTTGAATCCCAACCATGACACTACCTGCCTGGAGTTTGCATGTTCTCCCTGTGCCTGCGTGGGTTTCCTCTGGGTACTCCAGTTTCCTACCACACTCCAAAGACATGCTGGTAGGTTAATTGGTTCCTGTCTAAATTGGCCATAGTATGTGTATGTATGAATGTGAGTTAGGGACCCTAGATTGTAAGCTCCTTGAGGGTAGAGATTGATATAAATGTACAATGTATATGTAAAGCACTGCGTAAATTGACAGTGCTATATAAGTACCTGAAATAAATAAATAAATGAATAAAATATAGCCACCGGCAGTGATCACATGCAAAAAATCTGACAAGTTGGTTGTACTGAAGTCGATGAAGGGACTTCAGTACAACCAGCCTTCCCATAGATGGATCAAATCCATCTAAGGCCAGATTTAGACTCTATTTAATCATGCCCAATATTCAGCACAATTTAGCCATGCCCATGTTTGCCATGGTCCTCCATGTGCTGCTTGCCTTCCCGCCCCAAGGTGTCACTCATTCCCAATGTTGGGAGGTATGTACTGTAAATTGTGGGGGTAAGTTTCCAGTGGAGATGATTTCAAAAAAGTTTATTTGTTTATATCTAAACCATGTGAATTAAACATACATTTAATCAACTAATGTCTTGTAATACAACCCGAGTAAGGGTGCATCGTTTGTTGGACACCATACGAAGACTGAACTGTGTTCTTCCTTTCTACTTCTCTGGCTTTTAGTTGTTTCTTTGCTGAGGAAGAGTAAAAAAGTGGCAAAGAATGATGACACACATCAGGGTAATATGCAGGGTTCCTCAAACACAGTCAAACACAGCAGTGTGCTTAACTGAGAGCCTGCAGCTAATTATGTTCTAGTTTCCTGCGCCTAGTGATGTATGAAACCAAGCTGCAAATTAGATATTTATGACTTTAATAAAAACCACTGAAAATCCACATATTGACGTTTATATGGGGCATGCAAATGGAATTAAATGAGCACTAATGTATCTTAACATCACATTAGGAAAGCAGTTTAAAAAATAAAAACAAAATAGCTAGAGATTTGTACTAAAATCATGGCAGTGTTGGTACTTGCTTATTTATGGCCATCATTGTATTGCAATGTTTTGCCTAGCTTTATGGTAAATGGCAGGGAAATACAGCTAGCAGTGGAGAATCGTAAATAGCAAGTACATTTATATGAAGGAATTATGTTAATATGGAAATGAACTGTAGATAATAAATACTTTAAAGGAGAATGCCGTCAGGACACTAGTACTGCAAGTTTTTGTTCTTTGATTTTTGTTGTTGTAAACGGCATCATTACCTGCAAAAAGGGTACAAATCTGTTCTCAATGGCTAAGTGAAAGGATCTGATAAAGGAAAGGGTGGATGAATATGCACACTTAATGTTTATTGCTCGTTCACGCCAGAACGCGGTTCAGGAACCCTGCGTTCCATGTGTGTTTCCCACATCATGTTCAAAACGCTAACGACACCCCAAATGCAGATTACAAACACATAGGGGCTGATTTACTAAAGGCAAATAGACTGTGCACTTTGCAAAGCGTAGTTGTAATCTGCAAGTGCAGTTGCTTCAGAGCTTATGAAGTAAGTTAGTAAATGAGGTAAAGCTTCACTTTACAAAGAATACTTAATCACATGCAAGGAAAAAAATATATATATATTTTTGCTTGCACGAATGGAAGTCAGCATAGCTTCTATTCATTTACTAAGTTCTGGAGCATCTGCAAGTGCACAGTCTATTTGCCTTTAATAAATCAACCCCAGTGTGTTTTTGAGAAGTAGTGAAGTTTTGAGAAGTAGAAGTAGTGTGTTTTAAATTTTTGGGTGATCCAGTGCAATTTCTGTCCATATAAATAAATGGGAGCAAAATCGAGCCGCACAGGAACACGGACTGCGTTCCTGTGCGATTCAGGTGTGAACAGGTCCTTATTTTGCTAAATCATGATGCAGCTTCTTTGCAACCACGCCCTGTCTATATGCATGTACTGCAGCAAGTGTTGCATAGCAGATTTCCTAATGGCCACAATAATGGAACATTTACACAGCTACTTGTTGGCTCCATTGGAATCTTTTGTTACATGTGCATAATTAACCTCCCTGGCGGTATTCGACAGAGGGACTTTATTCCAAATCAGGGACAGTTGGGAGCTGTGCTTTTTATAAAAACAGAAGATTTAAGGATATAAAAAAAGTCTTCTGAAATAACGCTTAACCTTATTCACTGCTACAGAATTCCATCACTTTGGTTTCTGCTTTCGCTCTCTCTGACTGCTGTGGAGGAAGCTAACTGAGTGTGATCTGTGCATCACTGCAATGCAGGGGAGACATCAGAGGTCTAAGAGAGCCCCTGATGTCTCATTAACCACTTTAGCCCCGGAAGGATTTCCCAGTTTAGGACCAGAGCACTTTTTGCGATTCTGCAGTGCGTCGCTTTAACTGACAATTGCACGGCCGTGCGACGTTGTACCCAAACAAAATTTGTGTCCTTTTTTCCCACAAATAGAGCTCTCTTTTGGTGGTATTTTATCACCTCTGCGTCATTTCTGATCACCGCTATAAACAAAAAAAGAGAAACAATTTTGCAAAAAAAAAACAATATTTCTTACTTTTTGCTAAAATACAAATCCAAAAAAATATATAAAATATTTTTTTTTATCGATTTTGGCCAATTTATATTCTTCCTCATATTTTTGGTTAAAAAAAATCGCAATCCGCGTTTATTGATTGGTTTGAGCTTCGTCCACACGGCCACGTCATTCATACACAAAGCTCCGTGTGTGAATGAACTACAAGCCCTGACATCCTTTGCGGCTGTCGGTTTGTAGTTCTCAATGAACTACCATGGCGCTTTGGAGTGCAGTGGTAGTTCACTGATTCTCCCTGTCAGTGTATCTGCTTGCCCATATGGGATGTATGGCACACAGATACTCTGACAGATCTGCAGATTGCTGGTGCAATGCTTTACAGGTTAAAAAATAACAATAAATAATAAATGAACATTTTTTTTACCTGCAAAAAAATGTGCATTTATGATTTTGTTTTCTAAAAAGTGATCTTATCCTTTAAAACCCTTTAAAAAATGTTGAGCCTGTCCCACCCCCACATACACATAAGAGCTTTTAGACAGTATAATACTGGGCACTATTACCCCCTTCCTGCCCAGGCCAATTTTCAGCTTTCACTGGTGTCGCATTATGAATGACAATTATGCGGTCGCGCAACACTGTACCCAAATTAAATGTTTATCTTTTTTTGAGACAGAGTTTTCTTTTGGTTGTGTTTATAATTTTTTTTTTGCAGAAAAAGGACCAAAAATGTAAAAAAAAAAGGATTTTTTTAAACCCCTTTCACACTGAAGCACTGCTGAAGGGCTGGTGGTTTTCGCAGCACTTTTTGGGTGCTAGCGGGCTGCTTTTTTTAAGTTCACGCGATATTGTGACCTTAACCACTCCAGGTCCGCGCTATAGCCGAAGTACGGCTCCAGCGCGGACCTGAAATGCCCGGAGGACGTCCATGGACGTCCTCCACTGCGCACGCTCCTGCGTGCCCCCTGGCGGCAGCGGCAGCGGCGGCGGCGGCGCGCGAGCGTGCCCGTGGGTCGGGCGGACTCGATGTCCGCCCGAGAACCGCCGATCACTGTTCGGAGCCTCAGAACGGGGAACCGCCGTTGTAAACACGGCGGTTCCCCGTTCTGTGACAGGGGACAGGACAGATCTACTGATCCCTGTCACTGGGATCAGTTAGATCTGTTATGTCCCGACCAGCCCTGCCCCCCCACAATTAGAACACACTCAGGGAACATATTAAACCCCTTCACTGCCCCCTGCTGGTTAACCCCTTCACTGCCAATGACATTTATACAGTAATCAGTGGACATTTAAATTTCTGATCGCCGTATAAATGTCATTGGTCCCAAAAATGTGTAAAAAATGTCCGACATGTCCACTGCAATATCGCAGTCCCGATAAAAATCGCAGATTGCCGCCATTACTAGTAAAAAAAAAAAAAATAATAAAAACGCCATAAATCAATTCCCAGTTTGTAGACGCGATAACTTTTGCGCAAACCAATCAATATACGCCGATTGCGATTTTTTTTTTTACCAAAAATATGTAGAAGAATATATATCGGCGAAAACTGATGAATAATTTTTTTAATGGATTTGTACTTTAGCAAAGAGTAAAAAATATTGTTCTTTTTTGCAAAATTGTCGCTCATTTTTTGTTTATAGCGGCGATCAGAAATGACGCAGAGGTGATCAAATACCACCAAAAGAAAGCTCTATTTGTGGGAAAAAAAGGACGCAAATTTTATTTGGGTACAACGTCGCATGACCGCGCAATTTTCATTCAAAATGCGACAGCGCTGAAAGCCAAAAATTGGTCTGGGCAGGAAGGGGGTTTAAGTGCCGGGTAAGGAAGGGGTTAAAGAAACACAAAAAAGGCCAGTTTTGCAGTGCTTTCAAATCACATTTCAGGTGCTTTGGAAGCACTGCCCATTAATTTCAATGGGCAGGGGCGCTTTTGAAATGCTATTTCTAGCGCTCCAAACATGCCCCAAAGATGCTGCTTGCATGACTTTTTCTACCGTCCCGCAGGCGCACCACCCCAGTGTGAAGGCACCCATTCAAATGAATGGGAGACAGCTTTCAGGAATTTTTCAGGTGCTATTTTTAGTGCTAAAGTGCCTGAAGACTGCCTCAGGGGGAAAGGGATCTTCGTTTTTGGTTATAAAATTTTGCAAATAAGCAATTTTTCTTCTTCGCTGACCTGCTCTGATGAGGCTGCATTGACGTGGTGGCTCTGACGAGGCTGCAATGATGAGGTGGCACTGATAATCAGTGTCCTGATTATCAGTGTAAATGTGCCCTGTCAGCCTTGCCGGTTATTGGCTCTCTTTTCCTCACACAGTGACAGTGCGTGAGAAAAGGAATGATGCTAGCTGGCAAGTTTGTTTACAAGTGTCAGCTGTGATTGGACACAGATGATCACATGGTAAAGGACCGCTGTGATTGGCCCTTTACCTCAATCTGTGGGCAGCTGTGTGCGAGAGCACACACCTCAATTTGTGAACACAGCGATCATAGAGCGCCCTAGGGGGCGCACATGAGGCATTTTCTGGGAGGACATCAATGGACGCCCTTCCAGAATAAGAGAGCCGTGCTGTAGCTGTCTTTTAGCTATGGAGTGATATTTAGGTGGTTAAAGTATCCCCTATGGAAATTTTGGGTACCAAAGTTTGTCACTATTTCACAGGAGAACACCATTTTTAGTCTTGACATATTGAGTATCTATTTACTTGTCACAACGTATTTTTTTTTTATATTTTACCAAAAACTGGGTATACAGTATGTACATTAGTGTATATTTTTTACTGAAAAATTGCACTTGATAAACTGTTGTGCTAATATTTTGTGACATGAATAAGCCCCTTTGGGTAAAAAATGTTAGAGAGGCTTTAGGCTGGGTTATGTTGCTTGCCAGCTATAGCTGAATAAACTGACATACCACTAAAGGCATCAAAATGCAACCTTTTGTGTTTGTTACGTGTGTGGAGCATGGATGGGCTCCTGGGATTGGCACATCCACATGTTGTACAGAATCTTTATTGGGTAATGCTCATAGAAGAACAGGCAGTTATTACATACAGTATATCCATTACACCCACAAAGGAGATTAGGGAAAATAGGGATACAAGATCTCTTTATTTATAAAGTGCAAATGAGTTATTTACGCAATAGTGTGTTTGTGCCTCAATCCTTATGTGGGTACAATTAAAAATGATTTGCACAAACATCTATAAATATCCGTTTCACATCGCTCTTCAGCTAGAGATTTTGAAAATGGCAAATCTTTAACATCAGCGGCTGGCCTTGTCCTACAATTTTTGACACGATCATACGGATTAGGCTTCTAGAACTCATCACCATGACATGTGCATTATTTTTATTTCAGTTTTCCCATTGCATATATGTCACAAACATTTGGTTTCATTAGTAGAAAATTCTGCACAATTCTGTATTTCTTTTCTTTGCATTATGGCACATTGGACAATGAAATTTTTTTATCTATTGTGAAGTGACTTGAGTAGAAATCACAGTCTCTGTTATGGGGCACATGGTTTTCCTCCTTAAGGTGATGGACATTTTGGAGTTAAATATCATACATGTGTAGTCATTGACCAGTGGCACATACCTTGACAGGTTATAATCATTGGTAGTGCACTGGCATGTTCCTGTTATCCTTTTAATCTGAATAGCGGATGGTATATACACTTTATTGTGTTATTATTTATGCTTATTTTAAATATACATATATCTCATGCTATACGTTATTGGATTTGAATGTGTGAGGTTTCAACTCTATTGTCCTCAATTTTATGTAATTTGCTAATACTATATATCGATTAGCTTGATGTAACCCTTTCCCTTATGAAACTAACTATATAAATATATCAATGTACCAGTTATTGAGGGAACTCTGGTAATCAAACTCATTCCATATGTATTTCTGCTAGCTACTATAATAGGGCTTTTCAATATGTTTTACTTTTTTAAGCTGCATTCACACTTCAACATGGGCACAAAAGCACGACAAAAGGATTTTGAAATGACTGACTTCTGTGCTAGTTGTCTCACTATAATGTGAATTTCTAATCTGCATGCTTGTTATGAACGAATATCTCAAAGTATTGACCCCAAAGCCAGCCAGGCATAAAGCATTCTTAGAAGGTCAGCAGTGGCACCCACCATTTTCTTTCCATACAAACTTCCTTCAGTCAGTACCTCCATCACTTCATGGAAGATGCACATCCTTTTAGTAGGAGATTAAATTCTCCTGACCTGAAGAAGAACTGGAGTTGTAAGAAGCATTGGAGTTGAAATAAGTATTGCTTGGTCTCTCCAATTGAAATATGCATTACTTGGCCCCTCCTGTTGAAATAAGCATTACTTGGTGCCCCCGATTGAAATATGCATTACTTGGCCCCTCCTGTTGAAATAAGCATTAGTTTGTTCCTCCAATTGAAATAACCATTACTTGGCCCCTCCTGTTGAAATAAGCATTACTTGGTGCCCAAGATTGAAATATGCATTACTTGGCCCCTCCTGTTGAAATAAGTATTACTTTGTTCCTCCAATTGAAATAACCATTACTTGGCCCCTCCTGTTGAAATAAGCATTACCTGGTGCCCCCGATTGAAATAACCATTACTTGGCCCCTCCTATTGAAATAAGCATTACCTGGTGCCCCCGATTGAAATAAGCATTACTTGGCCCCTACAATTGAATTAAGTATTATTTGGTCCCTCCAGTTGAAATAAACATTTTTTGGCTTCTCCAACTGAAGTAGGCATTATTTGGTCATGGCAGTAGTTGTTATGGCAATTTTATGCAAGCACCACAAAGCTGGAATAATTATATCCAGTCAGTCTGTGTTTATGTAACTTGGCGGGTTCTGTGTGGTTGTAGACCTCAATATATATGGCCTCCAACCTCTCTCTAATGCTTCTATTGCTTATCTCTGCTCTCCATGTCTTTCTTTATATTTCCCTCAGGCCAAATTGTCAACACAACAAATCATATTCCCGCTAAAAGCAAAGCAATTATCGCTTTGGTACCTCTGTTCAAAGCTGGTAAGCTGGATTGATAGAGGTTGCAGTGGGAGACATGGCTGTAGTGATATCAGAGCTGGTACAGGTGATAGTCTTGATAAAAGCATCTCTTTCAAAATTTCCTTTGCTCATTTTAGAGTTCTTATAACTGTCATACAGTTTTGATGTTGGAAGAAGCTACTGTTTGTCTCCATTGTATAACATACCTTTTCTTTGCACTTGTATTATTATTATACAATAATTATATAGCACCACCAGTTTACACAGCACTTTACAATTTGAAGGGAGACAGCATAGTTGCAATTTAGAAGAATTACAGGGACCCTGCTTGGGGAGTTTACAATCTAAAAGGGAGAGGGAAGTGGTACAAAAGATAATGGCCATGGGGGATAAGCTGATGGACATGGCTGAAGTACAGTTTTTAGGTTGAGGTGGGGTCAGCTTCCCTGAATGGATGAGTTTTCAGGGATCTTCTAAAGGCAGACAGGGTAAGAAGTAACTGAACAGATTGGGGTAGGGACTTCCAGAGGATGGGAGAAGTTCTAGAAAACGCCTGGAGGTGAGAATTAAAGCAGGTGATGAGGGAACTAGAAAGCAGGAGGTCTTGGAAGGAGCGGACAATTTGGGCAATATGTTGAGATGGGTTGGTTGTTCTCAGGGAAGAAGGTGGTATCGGAACATGAGATGTTATCAACTGGCCCAGGGAAGAGGTCTCGAAAAAAAAGGGGTCCAAGGACAGAACCTGAAGAGGAGAGGAGGGGTTATGTTTGTAATCGGTGATATATGAGGTACAGTACATTGCAGTTCTCTGCATTATATTTCATACCAGTACTTTATCATAAACAGCCTAGGGTAAAAACCTTAATTATCTATAAACCAAAAATCACTGACTGAGGGTGAGAAAGGGAATCTTCATAGACAAAGCTTAAATGACAGTAAAGCCCACAGTACTGGTGTTACAACCCTTCTTCACCTATAGGGTCATGCCATAGTAGCAAGCTTCCTAGCACTTTCTGAAAATGTTTACATGTACCTGGCCCAGCTAGAATACATGCCATACGGTAATGGCCATAATTCTGTATAGCCCATCCTGACTTTTCTATGGCAGGGAGCATCTAATGATATCTGTATTTGAGGTATATAGAGTATGCTTTAGATAAGCAGGTTGAGGAGTGTAAACTATGGGTTTTCTGTGTAACTTCTGTTTCACTTTAAAGAAACACATTGGTAAATTAATAAAAAAGGAATCTAATATGAAGATTTTTTCATCAACAAAACATTGTAAACTGGAGTGTAGGATGAAGTTCCCTAGTGTATGTGGCAAAGGCATATTAAGGGAGGTTCCTGCTTCTGTAATGCTTTTTCCTTTCTGGGGCTTTCAAGTTCTGAGAGTGTACTTTTGTCATTACCCTAGAAATACAAAAGCAGAACATGGTGCTGTTTTTTCAGTGTTGGTATCCTAAGTACGAAGAGACCAGTTAAAGTAGAACTGTAGGCAAATTTTTCTTATCACTTTGGATAGAGCAAGGGAGGGTTTTAACCCCTGTCAATTTTTTTCCGCCATCTGTGTCCTATTTCCCTTCACTTCCTGTCCCATAGCCAAACAGGAAGTGAGATGAAATCCCTGTGAATCAAGGAAATTTCTTGGGGACCTCCAGGTCACCAGCACTAGTGAACCCATTGGAAGATTTCCCCTCTATTACTTTTCTAGGGACAACCCAAAATTTGGGTAATTCCTTTTACTTTCACTTTGAATGATAATGGTAAACAGGACCAATAGAGAGTGTGCATCTCCAGGGGCACAGACAGTAATAAAAACTGACAGGTGTTCTAATCCCTCTCCACTCTATCCAAAACTAAAAAAAAAAAGTTTTGCCTTTAGTTCTAGTTTAAGCCCCGGAAGGATTTCCCATGTTAGGACCAGAGCACTTTTTGCGATTCAGCACTGCGTCACTTTAACTGACAATTGCGCAGTGGTGCGACGTTGTACCCAAACAAAATTAGGGTCCTTTTTTTTCCCCACAAATAGAGCTTTCTTTTGGTGGTATTTGATCACCTCTGCGTCATTTCTGATCACCACTACAAACAAAAAAAGTGCGACAATTTAGCAAAAAAAAAAAACCTAATTTATTCATCGGTTTTGGCCGATTTATATTCTTCCTCATATTTTTGGTTAAAAAAAAACCGCAATCAGCGTTTATTGATTGGTTTGCGCAAAAGTTGCCGCCTTTACAAACCATGAGAATTAATTTCTGGCGTTTTTACAAATTTTTTTTTTTTTACTAGTAATGGCGGCGATCTGCTCTTTTTATCGGAGCTGTGATATTGGGGCTGACATGTCGGACATTTTTGACACTAATGACATTTATTCAGCGATCAGAAATTGAAATATCCACTGATTACTGTGTAAATGTAATTGGCAGTGAAGGGGTTAACCTACAGGGGGAGATCTAGGAGTTAACTGTGTTCCCTAGGCGTGTTCTAACTGTGAGGGGACTGGGCTGCCAGGGGCATAAGAGATCTAACTGATCCCAGTGACAGGGATCAGTAGATCTTTTAAATGCCCACTGACAGAGTGGGGAACCGCCGTGTTTATAGTCGCTCTGGAGATATGTGAACCAGCTCCATAGAGAGCCAGTCACAATCTCCTGACATGTGAATTGGATGCGGAGAAATCCGCATCCAAATCGCAATAGTGTGAACCCAGTCTGAGGCGGGAGTTGACATTTTGAAAATGCCTCTATTCACCACTATTGAAACATGCCACAAGCATACCATAAATGCACCCTATTGCATTTCCAGCATGTTTAAGGTGCAGTTGCAAAGTGATCATTTCCCAGATGAAAATTGTAGAATAAAATTCCAGGGCATTTGCAGAGTGTCATTTGCTGCACAATAGGCAAGCCTGTTTGTGGCAACTTACCGGCAACTGTAGAACACAGGCCAAAGAGCTGCCAGAACTTCCTATTGCCACCATTCTGTATGGCTCTACCTGGCTTCATTAGCAGTGAGCATCTAATGCTATCTATAGTGGAGGTTTCCAGAACAAAAAAAGGAATCAATGTGTATTATAGGACAATTTTACCTTTGTGGACAAGAGGGTATCAAAGGTTAGGTGGAGCAGAAACTCCTCTTCAACTGTTTAGCCTATTCCAAGTCAGAACAGTCTTTGCATTCTCCAAGAATGCTTTACAGTAGCATAGAATGGCAGGCAGCATATGGAAGAGGAAGGTGGGGCTGGATCTGTTCAAGGCTGGCCAATATTCACTATGGCCAGGTCTAACACAAAATGTTAAAAATTGGCGATATGTTGACTGCTGATGACAAAGCTGATTTTTTTTTGCTTATGCTTTAACACAAAGACCTATCATTTCTCAACACATTTGGATGTTTCTTTTAAACTTGTATGTGCAATAGCACCTTTTGATGAAGACTAATTTTACAACTCAGTTCTCTAATAACCATTAGATTTTCACTGTCGGATTACAGTTTCCTAAACACTATACACAGCAGTGAGACACCAAAAACATTCAGTGGGTAGTCATTGACAGAAATGCCACATAAAATGTGTTTTTCCTCCTTTTACAGAGGGCTTTTGAAAGAGATTGTGGGAGATTGTGATTCTGGGTTACGAGGACTCCATATTGGCATGAAAATGTATTTTAAAGGCATTGTATACTTGCAAATGTTTTTCTTGCTTTAACTAGGTATTAAGTTGTTATATTCCATGTGTCGTTTGTGTGCCTTACCTTGTAATGATAGGAGCAAATGTTGTGGCTGCAGTTTATAATGGCGTGATGGCTGATTTGAGTCCCTTATATCCATGTATTTATACAGCTCTTAACCACTAACCCACCGGAGCACTTTTTTACATTTGTTGGTTACAAGTTAAAAACAGTTTGTTTTGCTAGAAAATTACTTAGAACCCCCAAACATTATATATTCTTTTTTCAAACACCCTAAAGTTGTTGCAATACTTTTGTCACATGGTATTTCCGCAGCGGTCTTTCAAGCGTGATTTTTTTTGGAAAAATTTCACTTTTTTGAGTGAAAAAATAAGACAACAATAAAGTTAGCCCAATTTTTTTGTATATTGTGAAAAAGGATGTTACACCGAGTAAATAGCTACCATATGTGTTACGGTTGAAGTGAAGTGAAAATGACGATTCGGAATACTGTAATTTTTTTAAAACCGCCACCATTGGCCGCCAAGTAAACCGGAAGTGACATTGTGCCGTCGCTTCCGGAATTTGATGGAGACCCAATCTGGGCTGATTCTGGTTACCTTCAGGTCTCCTTCTAGACGGCGGACGCACCAGATTGGAGCTCCGGTCTCCCGGTGGGACAGGAGGCCAGAGAAGAGCAGTGGGAGGGGAGACGTCCCCTCCCGCCCCCTGGGATAACGACCGAGCAGCTCACGAGCCGGATCGGCCATTATCTCTGGATAGCTGATCGCTTGCTCTACAAAACGGTACCGAGATATAGCCTGCAGCTGCAGGCTATATCCCGATACCTCCACTTAAAGCAGCCACCGTTTATACACAGCGATCTGCGTTAAGTGGTTAAAAGGGACAGGCAACTTCTTATTCCAGGTCACATAGCATCCACAGCATGCCTTGCCATTTCCTCTATGTTGCATCACAAATATTGGAGTGCTAATATAAGAAAAGACTGCATGGTGATCTCTTTGTTAATTGCTCTGCCTGTCTGTGTCAGATCTAAATATTGAGTAGCTCTCACATGAAGAACACTGGGGACTAAAATTCAGGGATTGTGAGCAGGGGTAGGCAACCTGCGGCCCTCCAGCTGTTCTGGAACTACATTTCCCATGAGGCATTACAAGGCTGGCAGTTACAATTACTCTGAGGCATGATGGGACTTGTAGTTCTGCAACAGCTGGAGGGCCGCAGGTTGCCTACCCCTGATTGTGAGATACCGTATGTAGTTTCTTTAAAAGATGTGTCAGTACTACAGACAGAGGTCCTGCACCTGCCTTTTGTTGGAACACAAACTTCTGACACAGGAATGTGAAGATTGAAGGCCCGTACACACGATGCAAAATTTGTATGGGAATTTTCATATGATAACCGATCGTCTAAAATTCCTACCGTATGATCATTTCGACAGCCGATTTGGATTTTTTGGAAGACAAAAGCTGTATGTGCAGACTATAAAAATGTTTTCGTATGTCAAATAAACGGCCGATTTTGGTATCATTAGTACGGTTTTCGTCTGAAAAAAATCATAAGAGCAATACTACGCTTGCTCAGAAACGAAAAAATACATACAAAGCTATTCAACACATTACGCCAATTCTGACGTTGAATTCGGTCATACGAAAATTTTCGCATGGTGAGTTTCCTCTTCACTTTCAACGTGAGACAAGCATCCAACAAAAACTGGACGTTCGGTTGTCTGAAAATCTAAGCGTGTGTACGAGGCGAGTGTACTCTACTATATGATGTGCATACAAGCCAACAAATTACACCATGAAACTATATGATCAATGCTCCTCTTGTGCAGGTAGGAAGGTTTATAATGCCCCTATTAGTAAACCTGTGCTTTGCCCATGAAAAGTAGCCATTTTTTTAATCCTCCTTTCTCTGGCTTGCCTTTCTTTTTCCTTCTGTCACTCAGTTTAATGGTCAAATAAATTACCAGATGCAGGCAAGAAGACCTTTAGACTCACTCTATCTGAAAGACTTGGGCACATCACTATCTCTGTAACATGTAAAGAGTCCACAGTCCCATATAAGCTATGATTTGAGCAACTCATAGATGCAAAGAAACATAGAAAATGACAGCAGAAAATTACTCTCCCTCCCTTTTGTATACACCTTTTGTTCATGCATAGGTCCCAACCATATTTAAATTGACTTGCTGGTTTACTGTTGACTGACTTTGTAAAGCTGACAATCACCTCCACATTTGTCAGCTCCTTTGTGATTATTAGCAATTAAGCCGAGGTTAAAAGAAAGTTTTTAAACACTTAAAGCTTAATAAAATGATTAGGTCCCGTGATGCACACGAGAAAAAACTCCTAGGATATCATTCTTGGTTATTTCAAAATTGATGCACTGTAAAGGATTTTAAAACGTTGCCTATCGGCAATTTTGGGTACCATAGTGCACTAAAAATTTTTTTATTTCCAATTGAAAATATTGGTTTGGTAAACAGTAGAGTTGAGCGAACCCAAACTGTAACGTTCGGGTCCGTACTGAACTTTCGGGTGTCCGTGTTCCGAACCCGAACGTTTGAGAAAAAGTCTGGGTTCGGGTTCTGGGTTCTGGTATTTTATCACGCATGTTGAATAGCTGCAGGGCAGCCAATCAACAAGCGTTTCACTGGTTTTCCCTAGAAGCCATCACAGCCATGCCTACTAATGGCATGGCTGTGATTGGCCAGTGCATGATGTGACCCAGCCTCTATATGAGGCTGGAGTCACAGTGCTGCATGTCACATGCTCTCAGGTTAGTGTAGGGATGAGATGCTGCTGGCGCTGTTAGGGACAGATTGTGAGGGACAGATTGCAGATCTAATAACTAGGTAGAGATTACTACTACTGCTTTGAGGGACAGATTGCAGATTTAATAACACTCATCCTGCATTACAGAACAATCTGATTACAGAACGATCTCTCATCCTGCATTACAGAACGATCTGATACTGGACTAGGTAGAGATTACTACTGCTTTGAGGGACAGATTGCAGATCTAATAACATCTCCCATTTTTCTTCCTTTTGCAGCCCTCTAGCACTTGCCAGGACTTTTTTACAGCCATTTTTGTGCCGAAAAGTTCGGGTCCCCATTGACTTCAATGGGGTTCAAGGTCCGGGTCAAGTTCGGGTAACGTTCGGTACCGAACCCGCCAAACCCGAACATCCAGGTGTTCGTTCAACTCTAATAAACAGTTGTGCTAATATCATGCGATATCAAAAAGTGCAACTGCTACCTTGTTAATGTGGTAGTAAACTCAGAATTGTTCAAATCCTCTGACAGGCAGGCTTTTTATAACAGAAGAGACCCTAGAGGTTTCTTCTGTCATGCATCCCCCCTGCCTGTCAGCGGTGGGCAGCTCAGACCACATTTACGGCCCGCAGTGATGGGACGTCACATCGGTCCAGCCAATCAAGCACCTGGACATGTGAAATCCAGAACGAAAACCAGGTGAAGATGGAAGCACCTGGGACTGGGGAGAGCCCTGACAGCACATCGCTGGAGAGCTCCTTTTGTATGCGGTGCATACTAGTACATTATGGCTTAACCCTGCAGGGGGGCACATTATTTTATATTGATCATGAGACTTTACTGCAATGAACACCCCTATTTTTTTTTAATCGGTAGTTCTGGCCAGCAATCTACCCCTGACAATGTACTCTAATCAGAGGATTGATTTTCTTGATGTGCATTTTTTTGCATTTAGATGAACTGTTAGACCATTATCTCATGTTACAAATACCTCCAGGAATATCAACCCTATTGCACACCTTTGTGTCATCAGAAAAAAAGACATACCTTACCAACCAAGTCTTGTTAATAATTTACAGATTAAATATAAATAACAGATCAAATATATTAGAATGTTGTACACCAATTGTGGCTGCTCTCTTCCAAATGAACTGAACCATCCAAAGTTTAAGTCTTAGCCTGTACAATAATTTATGGTATCATTACGTGGTACCATATCAAATGCTTTTCTGAAAGCACCACCCTGGTCCAAAACATTTGTGATATAGCCAAATCTGATTTGATCTTCCTTCAATAAAACCATGCTGCCTTGGGTTCAGCAAGTTGCCTGTTTTAAATGATCATTGATCCATCTTTTAAAGCAGAAGTAAAGTTAACAAAAAAAATAATCTTCTAAAGTAAAGTAAACTACATACTAGCAAATTATGAAAGACTTACATTGAAACAAAGCCCTCCAGTGGCATGCTATCACCTGTGACAGGGCTTCCAACTTCACTTGGTCTTCCTTCTGGGTTTGCGGGCTCCGGTTCTTTGAGTGGCCAAGCCGCAATGACATCACTCCTGCACATGCACGTGAGAGTCACTGTTTATGGCACAGGGTTCTAAAGGAATGGCACTGATGTGCCATTCCTTCAGAGCCCATGTGCTGGTGATGTCGCCAGCTGCAGAGACACTCAACATCTCCTAAATGGTGCATGTTTAGGAGACATTCCTTGTACCTACAGGTAAGCTTTATTATAAGCTTAGCTGTAGGTAGAAGCATCCAGGGGGACTTTACTACCACTTTGAGGAGTGATTCTATAAACTTTACCACTACAGATGTTAACTCACTGGCCTTCAGGTGCAGTAGTCAGCTTCTTCCCTACACTATACTAGGCTTCTGGGAAGGGGGGGGGGGGGTTGAAGTGATCCTCTTG